>CM065655.1:11443930-11556430 GCA_033220385.1 Triplophysa yarkandensis
TGTTGGAAAGTCTTACTAATAGTTTTAATTTCAGATCAACCCATTTATCCATTCCATTCAGCCCATTTAAACAGGCAAATTGTTTTAATTATTTTCACCAGCGTTATTCTCTTTTTCCTGGCTGACTAATTCATTTTCATGAGTCATTAATGCTACATTGTCTCTTTGCCCTCCTGTCCATAGAGTAGTTGAACTCATTTGTGCTTGGCGAAAGCCAATTCAGAAGACAGTGAGGACTTTGACATGCTGATCATATGACCCGTAGCCTTGTAATACAAATTGCCCATCACTGCTACAATCGCAGAGTTCCTTCAGCTTTATTCTGTTTCCTTTACTGGCATCATTCCATTGCCTTCTAGTCTGCCTGTCAAGCTTCACAATGAATCCTCTTCAGCCGGGTGCAAAGGATTTTTTCATTTCAAACAAATTGCTTTCGATATAAGTTGTCGGCTTGCTTTTGTTTTTACTTTTCTTTTCTAAAAAGACCAGAGAGTGGATAACGCTAGAAACATTTAGTATCAGTAGAATAGGAACACATGAAGTTGATTTTCTTTTGACAATGGGAAGTCGTCCAACAAGCTGATTATTTAATTTTGACAAAATAAATAGATTTTACTTACATAACATATTTACTAAAGTAATACTATTTTATATTGTGGCGATTTACGTCTGAAAGTACACTGTGCTTCGGCTGTAAGACAGCTGTGTGGTGTTAAAAAAAGGTTATTCCTTTTGAAATGCCATTGCTGCAGACATCCACCTTCAGACAGGCTTTGTCAGTGTGTTTTTTCAGCATCCTGCCACATGTGTTGCTTACTTAAGGTAATGTGTCAAGTTAAAAATAACTTTTAAAACACATCTCAGCATCCTTGGAGTCTGTTCCATATCTCTGCACTCCATGGCTGTTTCTGAACTCAAGGGGGTGTTTAATGTTAATTTTCCGAAAAATTGCCCAATCAGGTTTAGAGGAACCACAAACAGGCCTAATTATGAAGCTTCCTCCAGGTTGATTGCTAGTCTGGTTGGGATAAATAACTGATTGTGCAGTACTAGTGAGCACCAAGACAGCCGAAGTCTACTAAGCGGTTAAGATATCTCTATCATTTGCGCATCCTGTGCAAGCCAAATTTAATGCTGAGGAGCCCATGACCCACTTTGAAAGAAATTCTCTTGCACCCCTGATGCGACCTACCGCCCATCTTCTCACCCCGATCGATGCCATTTCAAATGAGCCAAACTCAGCAAGAGCAAAATCTCCTGTGATCTTGTGCCATACTTCCACTGCTGTAAACACATTCTTAACTAGCGGAGCTGTCCCATTAGCCCACATAAAACCCATGCTAAAGAAACCTAATTTAAAGGGCCAGCGATTTTTCGTTTGGTTTGTGTGTGCTGGTTGAGGCACAAACTAAGCCAAGCATTTCTGATAAATTGCTATTTCATGTTGCATATTTTCAAGACATGGAACTACATAATTGACCTTCACAATGTGAGCCTATTATCAGGTTAGTTCTGCATAGAACACATGATTTTATGTTGAAAAGCCCTATGGGGTAAAAATCTTGAGCTTAATCGTTGAAACGGTGTAACAGTGACTGCAAGTTTCCTTGAGTTTTTCTTACAAGTTTTAGGTTCGTGTGACAGCGTTGTTAACACGCTTCACACTCACACATACCCACACAACCAAAAACAATATACAGGCAAGGGCAGTAGGTAGAAATTTCTTTTTTATATGATCCCAACACAGATTAAATTAACAGCAAAACCAAGTTAACATTTTTGTAGAAGTTATTTTAGGTATATTCACATCATCGAATTAATGTAGCATAGTCCTATGGTATAATCCTTTTTATCAGCTATTTTTTGCTATTGTGGGATTTCCATTGTTATTTGTATTTTTTATATTGTATAAACATAAATGTACATTTTATTTGTATATTAGACCATACCTACAAAAAGAATGCAGCACAATAATTGTTGTATTGAAAAACATTCCAAATAATCACACAGCCCTAATTGTCAAGTTTCATGTTTTTTTGTGTTCTTTTCATGTTTAAACCGCAACTTGCATTGGAAAACATGAATGTGTTTTGGCTTTTGTCTAAACGACAGCAGTATTCTGGGAAAACTAAGTCAAGTTTTGAATATGCATTTTGATCATTTAAAATTTATGATTGTTAATTTTCAAGTAATAAATGTAGGGCTTCATTCAGTGTAGTTCTGACACAACATCATATGTTCTATATTATATTTGATGTCTGTACCCATGAATACTTAACAGATTTAGATTTACTAAACTATGGTAGTCTTGGTTTACACATATTTCGGTTTTTGTGGTTTATATTAAGACGGTTACGCATTTTCAAAAACTTGCAGTTGAAACAAAGTTGCTAATGCATCCCAAAAAAGCCGCTATTATATAAAAGAATAACCAAACCACATCTAAGTTCATCTAGAAACAGGAAAAAAATCTAAACTTGACATTTAGGGCAGTGTAATTGTTAGTAATTTATTTTAAAAAGTTAGTTAAAACAAATATCATGCTATATTATGGTTTTTACAAATAAAGTCTAATTTCCTTTTATTCATATTTTAATTTAATGTAGGCCTATAAATATACATGCAATTTTTAATCAATTGTTTAAACTTAATTGTGGCTTACTGGTTAGAGCATGGTGCTTCCAATGCTAGAGACATTGGTTCCATCCTAGTTTTTGCACATACATACATAATGTGAAGTATACTGCAATGTAATATGCTTTGGAGTGTCTGCTATATGCTTATATGCAAATATAAATGTTTACATTTATTCTTATTCATGTTAGGGTTTCAATACAATGATGCATAAACAAGTTATTTAATAACAAAAAATATATGTTTAAAATAATGGGGATCTTAACACTGGGCAGAACATAATCATAATTAAAAATTTCGTCATGATCAAGCAACCATGGTTGAGCACAAGTGTATTAACTAGTTGTCATTGTTTATCTCACAATCATTTTATAACTTTCACTAACCTGTTGATTTTACATGGACAACTGCTAAAAAAAAAACAGCTCTAATTGTATCCTGCTGCACAAGTCACTGCAAAATACAGCACAACTATAAGTGTGGTTGGACGAATCTGGCATACAGTAATTTTCACTGCTCTGGCCGCTGGTAGCCATTAATCACAATTTTGAAGGGCACAGTATGCTGGAACCTAGAAAGAAAGGCCGATCGCAAAGTTGAGCAGAGTAATTGTCTAAAACTTGTGCTTCCATCGCTAACACACAGAGAGCTAATCATACGTCTGTTTGCTCTGCATACCCCTTGAGAGAGGCATGCTGGGACAAGGTTTGAATGGGAACCAATAGGGAATGTTCTGGAGGAGGCTGGACGCTGCCATGGTTACAACACACCAAGGCACCGAAGACCGCCGCGCAGCACCCGTATTGCTAATGACAGGATGTTTTAATGTTCCGAAAATCTGAAAGACTGACTAGTGTGGCTAAACCGTT
Source organism: Triplophysa yarkandensis (assembly GCA_033220385.1). Lineage (NCBI taxonomy): Eukaryota > Metazoa > Chordata > Actinopteri > Cypriniformes > Nemacheilidae > Triplophysa > Triplophysa yarkandensis. The sequence goes on from CM065655.1 coordinate 11,447,434, forward strand.
TCACCGTTTCTGAAAAACGTGAGATGAAAGCTGTGTTAGGGGGAGCAGGGGGAGTAATTATTGGTGTACGTTGGTTGTAATGACTGTAGTTGTCAAAGCTTTATTTCCGAATGATGGCACATCACTGGACTCGGTAAAAACCTTTTGCATGTAATACAAATTAACTTCTCTCAGCAGCTTATCACACACTCGAACACACCAGCCTGCATGGCCATGCATTATTCAACAAGGCAAGGTCAATGGTTGAAAATAAACTTCTTATTTTCCAAAATGGCTCACTTAGCCAAGCCATTCATCTTAACATGGTCGTGTAAGCATCAATCCACAGACAAGCTGTTATTCATTGGTACTGGATGACCCATAGTGATCCTCGCTGCGCAGTGCCGTTATTTTAACTCTAAAAAGGGCCAATCTTGTCATCACGTGAATGCATTTAGTTTAGGCAAAGACGACGAGAGAGGGACAGCGCTACCAGAAAGAATGAAAAACACAGACAATGAACATGTACCTTATGTCTTTCTAACCAAAACAAGAAATATACATTTACAGAGTTGAGAGACAACTTAACCACTGTGACATTGTTGTCCAGGCACCCGATCAATGAAAATAACAAAAGTTTGAGTTTCTTTTAACCAATGTATATTTTCATCTGCTCATGATAGTTGATGGTGTATGACAAGAACTAAAAAAGGGGGTTTCAAAAGGATTTCTGTCATGCCGTGTATCTGTCTGCCAATGCTTGTGCAACACCGATGTGATTGATGGTGAACTAGTGGTGTCAGAAAGATGGAGATTTGGAAAGCTGCAGTGGAATCATCCCTCAGCTGACGGTGACACTGTCAACCTGTGCACACACACAAACACACACATGCACACACTCTTTCAAAGCTTTCAGAGCTTTTAAAGAAATAGTTCACCCAAAAATGATTTGGGTGAAAGTGTGTCATTATTTACACTTACCTAAAGTGATTTATAGTGTTTCAAAGTTGTACGGTACAAAAAAAAGTGTTCCATTGAACTCCCAACCGTGGCATTACAATAAAACATTAAAAAGAATCAAATAAAAGGAATAATAAAAATAATAGGAATACATTTATTTTAATTTATTGAAATAAAAATCTAAATGACCTACAAATACATTTTTGGATGTATTGATTGTTATATTTTATATATTTTATTGAGTTACTGATTAAATTTTTTTATATTTCTTTTTTTACAAGGATTTTAACATTCATTATACATATATACCTTTATATATTTTCTGTAAAGCCTTCTGTAAGTGTGAAAGACTAAGAAAGGGAGATTGACGAAGCGCAAGATTATTTGCATATCTCTGACATGTCTGCTGGGGAAATATACAACTTTATAGCAATATAATCCTTTTAATTTTGTCCAAGTTTAAGCATTTATTAATCATTATGTAGAAACATCTTGTAGAAACATCATCATTTTTTTGGGAAGAATTGCAATATATTGAAAACCAAATCAATCTCTCTCTCTCTCTCTCTCTCTCTCTCTCTCTCTCTCTCTCTCTCTCTCTCTCTCTCTCTCTCTCTCTCTCTCTCTCTCTCTCTCTCTCTCTCTCTCTCTCTCTCTCTCTCTCTCTCATTAAAACATTTTCTTTCAGGTTTCTAAACTCAGACTGCTGTGAATAAGCTGTCAAAAGCTTTAAAAGGTGCAAACTGACAATTAAATGTGTCACACAGATCAGAGAGCATAAAAAAACTAATTCTCCCGTTTATTATCAATGTAGCGCAACCTGATGGAGTGATGGAGTTAAACACGCTCAATAGTACAACTGTGACAAGAAAAGCATCAACAGTAATGTGCAAGCCTGCTAGAGGGTAAAAAACACTAAAGCGTACCTAAAAACAGACTCAACATTACCTTACAGCAGATTTGTAAATTCCAAATCCTAATCCTAATGTATTAACTGGTTCTTGATGCTCATTTTCATAGATTGTGTTTGTACAAATACAAAATCCAAACTCAGAACTTTTTAAAAGATAGTCTAAAAAGGTATGACCTCTCATAAACACTATTGAGCTTATCCAAATGAAATCCACCATGCATTTGTATTCAAACTTAATATATGTTAGTTTACAAAGTGCACATATTACTATGACTTAACATTTTATTTTAAATAATGATATTTTATTAATTCTAATCAAATATCTTACATTATAAATTTCTGTAACATGGCCCATGGCTTAACATGTTAACATCTCCAATATCATCACATTTTAAACTCCTTTCTTTGACATCTACTGTATGATATGCACTGGACAATGTGCATGTAATATATTTTCAGCGCAGCACCTCTCCAGCCCATATCCATATGTTTCTATTCTTCGCTACTTACTTGAAATGAGTGTCAAATAAACTTGTTCGAGGCTATTCAAATGATTTAAGGTCAAGCCTTTGTTTTTGAGCTACTTTTAGGCAAATAAGGCTCATATAGGGACAGCTGTCCCTGTAGGAGGTATCAAGCGGAGTAAAGTAACTGGAGCATCAATCGCAGTGTCAGGGGAGCATTAGGAGCCGCTGAGGCTCTCTGGGCCCCCAGAATGTGCATGGCTTGTGCTGCGTATAAAACTCCTATTCCTGGGTGTCTTGTTAGGGCTGCAAACATTCACTCGGTACAAAAAGAAATACCTATTTCCCTGTGTTTTATCCCGGGAGGCTGCGACGGTACGCTAAACAAAGCTAAAGGAACAGCCGTATGCGCCATTATTTCACCCCACTAAGCTAATGATGCGTCACCATTGTCAATTCAACCACACAACCCAGAAACTCTGTCAACACCAACTCGCGACAAAACCCGGCCAGGTAATGAAGCCATGTTTAACACCTTTCTTCACACCACCTACACAAAAAGCATATTCAACATTCAGCAGAAAATGAAAAACTGACATTCTTTGACTTTGCATCCTCAATACACTGAAAAAAATAATTATTGTACCTTAATAAATATCACAAAAATAAACCGTTAAAGTAACTTAATAAAAATTGCAAAACATTAAATCATTTTTCAGTAAAAATTGTTAAATAATTGACAAAAATAAGTGTTTCTTGAACAAATATACATTTGTAATATACATTTATTATTTTTGGTGAATTCTAATAGAAATGTTTATTCAATCAGATTTACTATTTTTACCTACATATACATTACATTTAAACATTATATTAAATTCATTCGAAAGCTTTCAAATTTACCAGTTGTTGTTGTTTGAGTGGAATTGTTTTACGAAAAATCACAGTAAATTTTTGTGCAGAGGACTTATCGCATTTTCTTGTTCTTTTTCCATTCAATGATTTTAATTCAGTCCCTTATCTGTTTTCTGCTTTTACACATTTATTTTCTCTTGAAGAGTTCACTACAAATCAAAAAACATAAAAATGCACATTTTAATGAAATGAAAAGCTAGTGGAATGCCTGGACAAAACATAACCCATGCTTTTAGTCTTTTAGAGTGTTTTTCTTTTGGATTTTTCTGATCATAAAAAAGCCATATATAAAAGCAAAGAAAAGGCAAAATCAGATGCACGCCTGTGCAAATGTCATCACTTGAAAGATGTCATACACAGCAGGTTCTCAGCGTGATGGATGTTAGAACGATTGTGTACACAGTGTCAAGGACAAAATTTTGGTAACCTTTTCACAGGTGCCAGTCCACAGTGTTTCAGTCAAGACGAAATGTTTCATGAAGCCTTTATATTTGCACTTTGATCATTGACACAACATTTGATACAGCTTTATCATGTTGCAACTTCAGATATTATTATTAGTATACATTTATTTAAATCAGCACATCACACCCCTGACGTTCTTGAAACTGCACTGTGATTGCTGATGAGCCTGCACACCCTTTGATAATCCGAAGACTTATATTGGACTTGGCAACTCACAGTCGTCCTTGTAAACCTTGAACACCTGAAGACTTCATATCTGCAATATAAAATCAATAGGTTGCTGACGGCACACATCATTTAAAGGGACTGAAGGTGTTTCTGAGCGGGAGATGAAAGTCTATTCACATGCCAACGCTTGCCCTCCATTCACTATTAAAACTAGATATGTCAGCAAGAGATTTGTGATTAACATGTATTCAGGAATTGTCTCTCTATCTTTCAATCACCATCACAGTGTAAAAAAAAGTGTGTCCACTCTGTGTCCATCTCTCTCTTTTTCAATGGAGGCCTGCACAATTTGCTTTGAAACTATAAAATCTGAAACAATAGTTGTCAGGACCTTGATCTACAATTGTAAAAGGTTGATCACGGAGAATAAAAAGCGGATATAAAAATGTTTGATATGTGTTCCAAACATGTTTTTTGAGAGAATCACTCATATCTCAAGAGGAAACTGGCAATGTTTACTTAAATTGTTGATACTGTGTAAGCATGCAGGTATTAATCGGAAAAGACAATAAAGATGAACAAAGATTATAGTAAATAAAAAAAAATTATTATTATTTAATGCATCCCAAAATTTTTTTTAGCAAAAAATATGTTTTGATTACTGTCTTTTCAATTGGGTACAAACATTTAAGCAAACTAAAAGATACACGATGAAGCACCTTTTGCTACAAACTTCATCTATCATCAAACTTTCTAAAGCAGATGTCTTAATTCAGGTAGCTGGTCACACACATGGAACCCCAGCTGCATCTTCCTAATCCATTGGATTCACCATGTTTGTGTGACTGAAAGAGGTAGAGGATGCTTCTCTCCAAAAGAGATAGAACTAGGAAACAAATAGAGAGGAATTCAGCTTGAAAGAAAAAAAAAACTTCCAGTCCCCATCTGCTGTCACAAACAAATTAAACAGCTCTGGAATATGTAATTGTTCCATTGACTATCAAAACAAAAATAAATTGGGATGAATGACATTCAAGAGCTGTTTCCGATGTGACAAACAGTCAAGAAATGCTAAAAATAATCCATTCATCACTGTGGCTTGGACAGCTGGGAAAGTAGTATTGGTGGTAATAATAATAATCATAAAAATAACAATCATAATATATTAAATACACAAACAATTGATTAAACAAATTGTGGGAATTTAATAACAGAGGAACCATTATTATTATTATTATTATTATTATTATTATTATTATTATTATTATTATTATTATTATTATTATTTATTACTGTTGTTGTTTTTCTTGTTATTTATTGTATTAGTATTCTTGATAATCATTATTACCAAATGTTTTATTATGACTTATATATGCAATAAACATATTTTTATCTTAGTTTTTTTTACATATTTGTTAGATTTTGTAGGATATAAAAATAAAAACACATATTTGCTTTATGCTTTTTTATTACTTTATTTTTAGAGTACAAAAAAAGATCAGGTATAACAGAACTGTCGTTTAGTCACCTACACATTTTCCCATCAATCTTACATTTTAAAAAGTAAAATAAATAATAGAGCAAGAAAATGAGGGATGAGAGCAAGTGTGGAGCAAAATAGAACTGTGGACAGACTACAGAATGTCTGTTCGGGTATTCTATTCATGTAGAGAAACAGAGCAGACATTACTTCAAAGCTCAGGTCAGAGGTTGATAACAAAGAGAAAATCCAAATCCAAGAATGGGAAAGACTGTACCATCAGACTCTAAGAAGTCAGAGGCGATGGGGATATGGGCCAAGCATAAGACGTCCAAGCAATAAGTACAACACTCCATATAACCCGCCAGAACGAAGGGAAACCCTGCAAAGATCAGTGGTGGTTTCCTCAAGAAAAAAGGCTGGAGAAACCAAAGCTATTTGGCCGCCGACCAAACGCATGCTATTAATCCATTACAGTAATGTATATGTAGACCCCTTTGAAAAGCATGTTTTTGGGAATCCCTCATAACTAGTGGGCCATTGTAATAGGACAGCCACCGACTTAAAAGCTGTAAAAAGCAATTACTCCTTTGTAGTGCAAGTAGGAGACATCATAAAAGTATAGCTTTAATTGCCATTAATTGCACAAGGGTGACTGCCTCTGCATGCCTAATGTTCTAAGTGCCTGTAGACTTGATTTATGAGCTTTGATTAACTCCTCTCGCAGAACAATGAGCACGTATGGAGATTTTACAAGCTTTTAAAGAACTACATCGTGCAGTGTTATGAAGAACTATTGTGACGCAACAAAATTATTGATGGAAATTAGTGTTCATGGATATTATTCATTTTATTTATCGATTCATTCATTAATTTATTTGTACTGGATTAAAGTGCACATTAAAATTAGAAGTTCATTGATGAAAATACCTTGTTAGAATCAAACATGCTTAACATAAACACAAATGATTTTTTTTTCTCTTGTACTGCTTTAGAAAACCGAGAACTCCAATATAAACGGAAATCACGGGTATTTGGAAGTGTTTTGATGCGTTGCAGGTGTGTGTTCTTAAGGTAAACTTTGATTATTCATAATCCAAAGGCTGAGATTACATTTAATTAAAACGGAAAATTGTTGATTTACAGAAGAAAATTAAAACATTGTAATTTTGATCGTAACTGATTTAAGTCTATGGTTTGGAGCAGCAGATGGTTGAATGGCAGATGAAGTTCAAATGACTTTGTGTTTCATTTAAGTACATTGAAACTTGGACAGAAACATAAGAACACCTGAACAAACAGAGACACACGTTTTGTAATTTAATAATTTTATAGGTTTATTAAAGAGGTTAAAATATAGTTTACGATTGCACTTCTTAATCATAAAAGTCAAGATTGCTTGCAGTAGAAATGTATCTTTAATTTCATGAACCTTAATTTTGTTAAGTTGGGTTTTATTTCTTATCTTTAGTTTAGTTTAGTTCAGTTCAGTTCAGTTCAGTTCAGTTCAGTTTAGTTTAGTTTTAGAGAGAAGTCACATGAGTATTAGCTACCACATGTTTATACTGTATAGTATTAACAGATAGGTCTCATTGATACAGAATGTCTTACACAAGAGCAGAAACAGAGCATTAAAAAAATCCTGATCAGCTGTCTAAACATGTACACGGTTTCATAAACAGATTGGAAAGTGTAAAAAACGTCTTTATATGAGATACAGATTCCATATGTAGGTCACTTTTACACTCATTCTATACATATGGAGACATAATTTGATATAGGCTATAGATTAATTTATCTCTTTCCGAGTAATTGGTAACTTAAGTTTGAGATTTCGTTTTTTAATTTAGCACACATAATATTTTTTTTGCTCATGTAGATGCTTATGACCTGTAAACTGCTTCCTGTTATATTAAAAAACTTCAATCATAACAACAGCGTTACCTAAAAACAACTGTATTCCATTGCAGGAACTTAACAATACAACGCAAACTGTCTTGACACACTAAAATCATAAGGGACCTTGTTAAAAACACATTCTGCCATTCTTTCCCAATACTGGGATTTTCAGAAGTATATAGAGAGTTACAATACAGGTGATACCACACAGCTAGATCAACACGATTGGTGAACCTCCCCCCACACATCTGCCAACAAGAAAATAGAAAAATCTCATGTAAAGGAATAATAGGGCATTTCCTTTTATTACCGTACCTAACTATATCTGGAAGGACCATATGTGACCCTGCCTGTAAAAACCCAGTTGAGGTCAATTTATTTTTTATAAATAAGATCATTTATACTCAATGTAGCTGTATACACAACGATGATCTATTGACAAAAATGCTAAAAAATATACAAAACTATTTCTTCAAAGGTGTTTAAAGACCTCATGTTATAAACTGTTGTGTTTGTAAAACTTTAGAAAATAATATTTATAACGCCATACATAGAGGGCATATACATTGAATCCCCCATGTTTCACCACCATCTTTGGCATAGATGACTGAGAGATTGGTTGTAATTCTTAAAGTTACCCCTAGAAATCCCACACTGTTTCTTTAATGCTTGTTTTCTTAGAATTCGTTTCAAGTCTTTTTTGCCTCACGAAGGATCTTTATTCAAAAAGGCCTTTATGCCCTCTTGTCATTTCAAACCCAAATGACTATATGTATTTCATTTCTGTGAACATAAAACAAGAATTTTTTAGAGAATATTGGTAATGGACAATGGCGCTGCCCTTTCATTTCTAATAAATTGACACAAAATCAATGGGTCCCACTGTTGTTTGGTTATCAACATTCTGCAATATATCATTTCTTTTCTGTAGAAGAAGTGAACCATGTTTGACAATGATGACAGAATTTTCATTTTGGTTGTTCCTTAAAACCAAACAACAACTTTAAAGAGCAGAGAAATGTGTTCTAAAAATGTGATGTATTAAACAACATGTGAGCGCTGCTTGAAAGCCTGGCGTGAACAGAGGTTTATTTGTAAAAAAGCAGAAGGCAGGACATGACAGAGGTCACAACAGACAAAGTTATGGCAAAAGCCTCCATACATTCTCTAAACTCATGTAAATATATGTGCTAAAAAAAACAAACACAGAAAACAGCCCAGTTATACTATCAGCACTAGAAAGAAGCTAAAAATGAGATCTCACCTACAAATTTATACAAGAAAAAGGAGCTGATTACGAGAATTCATACATGCAAACCTGCACCCTACCATCTGCAATCCATTCACCAGGTGCTAAATGTGGTGAAATAGCACTGTTGTGAGCATTAAATTAAGCCACTGCCGTTTGCCAGCAGTAACACACATCCGTTTTATGCAAATCACGCACATTATGGATTGTACGATTAACATTACGCTATCACTATGAACTGAAAGCATGCGGAATATAGTAAATTTTCTTCCAAATAGGTGTTTGTGTACATTTATATCATGGCAATAGTTATGCTTCAAACAATGAAGATCGGCGAAAATGTTTCAGACGTGCGGCACAGGCAGGCAGTGTCGATTTAGATGCCTAAACTGGATGGTGGAGCAATGCTACACAACTGTGGTGAAGTATGCCAGATCACACCATTCTGCTGTGTCTTTCACAAAATATTGCTCGGATTCGCACAGCTACAATTGCGCATCATACGGGTTTCGTGTACTCGGCTATACCTGATATGCATTATTTCTTTTAGATAAAACAATTCATGCCACACATACAAATGAACACAACTGACAGCAGGTGTGATTCAATTCGACTTCTATTGTATATTCCATCAAAGTGGTCCTGAGACAAAAAGTGATAGTAACATTAGATAAAATCTAAAAAGTATTTACCACTTCTCTTTGCATTTCCTCAAAGGCTTCAGGAATTGGTTCACGTCTGTGGAACACAAAAAAACAACACATTAAGTCAGTTGTCATCATATATGATGTGAATTTAAAGTATTCATTGTGTTCTTTACATTGAGTTTGCTATGGTGACACACAGGAGAAAAAAAAAGAATCTGTGGGCACCCAGACAAACAGCAGATGTTAGCTGTTTGCGGAGGCAAATATGAACAGCCGTTCTAGAGGATGTGATCCATTACTGTCCTATCTTTCATCAAAAACACACAGAACACAGTTTCAGGGACGCTATCAGGGGAGCTGCTTACACCTAAGAGAAAGTTCCGATATCTCCGGATCAAATAAGTGGCTGCTGCAAATAAAAGCACAAACTGATGATTGACTCGCTGTAAAACACAGATTTGATTGGTGCCCTTTAGGATAGGTTTGAGCGCTCCTTTTCCCTCTCTCCCTGTCCAACTCCGATGCAGACACTTCACCTCCTCTATATTAAACCGCTAGACAAGGCACACAGGGTCCCAAACTCATTTTGAATGGTATTGATCTCTTCCACAAATAAGAACCCACACCACAATTTATTTGCGTCCCCTCAGGTATCATCTGTTTAAACATTTTCCTGAATCAATCAGTGTGGGCTCTCCAAGGGGACGCCGTCTAGCACCAGTTCGGTTATTATCCCCTGCTGATGAAAGACGCGACCGTCTGCATAGGTCTGGGAACAGCTTTTAGGAAGTTATGCACTTAGGTTTTCAGAAATCATGTCTCTTTGGGGACTTTTACAACCATCTGATTTTCCAACTAGGAATCGACTTTAAGGAGTACGGGAAATGTTTGTTTATTTTAAACTTTCACTTTTGGAGTTATTTTGTTGAAAGGGGATAACATTATTCTAAATCCCATTTACTCTAATCTGACTTCATGTTGTACTTGCCTGACACATTTCTCTAAATGTATGCTTCATGTTTCAAAAACAATGAAAGTTTTTTCTATAGCAGTAATACTTCACACTCAAATACACAGTCTAGAGAGGTTAATATGTCATACCAAGAACCAAAATGTTTATAATGTAGGGGACGCTATTTTTTCTGAAGCAGTACTTTATGTGAGACTTAATGATCTATACAACCCATGTGAATAATATATTTTGTGATGCATTGTGTTCAGTGCATTATTATTAATATATGGTCCATAAATGTTTCTGCATTTAACTGCCTAAAGGAACTCTGACAAGTGAACATTGTTTTACAGAACAACCCATTTCACAAAAAAAAGTTTGGGTATGTAATATATAATAAATTAACCAATTTTTTTAAATGAAGGAATGACAGTTTGAAATAATATTGTGGCCACATTCTATAATTTTTCTGCACTTATTGGAATTAAATATTTAATAATACTGTAATACAGTATGTCGATAACATACAATAAAGAAAAAGACCATGAATACAGACATTGGTAAAACTACAATTATGTGCTTTTATAGTGAACAATTATGTAATCATTTGTTAAAAACTAACAATGGACAATGTTAATGCAGCAATTATTAATGTTTGTTTATGTTAATTTCAGCATTTACTAATTCATTATTGAAATCAAAGTTGTCCATGTTAACAGCAGTTAATGCACCATGAACTAACATCAATATATTTTTTATTAACTGTTTATTGTAAGTCAATGTTAATATTGTTACCCATATATTCTATTTTATATTTTAAATGTTTATTTAACTGGTTGTATTTGTTAAGATAAGTAAACGATATTGAACCAACTATGAGGAACACAGTCTTTCAGCATTTGTTAATGTTACCTAATTGCATGTTAATTGTTTCTGCATTATGTAATGATACCAGAAGAAAAAGATCTGTATTGTTCATTGTGTGTTCATGTTAGCTAATGCATTAACTAAAAATACGGTCTTATTGTTAAGTGTAACATATATTATTGTTTTATAATGTTTAAATTAAAAACTAGTTTGTATTCATACAGTACTCAAGCTTTTCAGAACAAATGAACCTTAATGCTTATTTAACTCATAAACTAAATCATTTGATGCATGTTGTAATATTTAAATAAATACTCCTACAAGATGGAACACCAGTGAACCAAACAAATGTAATCTGGAAGTGGAAGTAAATTTGTTCTCACCAGCCCTTAATATAAAAGATACTCTATCCATGCAAAGCTTTTATCAAAAGAGCACTTCAAACGACTCAGACTGAATGATTCTAATCATGAATCCGTATATAGCCATTCATATTAGAGCTATAAAAACATCAGGTATTTGCTAAGATCACTTGCTCCTTGCATAGGATGGAAATACAAATGTTAACAGAGAATACATTCAAGATTCAAAGAAGTTATATCCTAATCATCCATGTGTCTCATTTAGATTTAACAGATCATCATACAAATTGACTAACAATTTAAAATGCTTAAAAATATGATTCTTGAACAACGTGTTGTACACTACAGATATTTATTTCACACAAATACATGAATGGCACATTCAATTATTTGATTGTTTCTGATTAAATAACATCTTGACAAACCTAAAGAAAAATTATGTATTATTATTTAAACGGATCCAAATGATTCAACTGAATACTTTGCTTCTGTTAAATGTGCTTCCAATGGTAGCGGAGCAGCTGGGACAGTCTAACAGTAGAGATAAAGCATCGGGCTATTGTAGGACACACCATGACTAACAGCTTCCTCATTGCTAATCTGTGTGTCTGTGCATGTCTCGAGCATATTCCAGTCTGCCTGGACCAGATGCGCCTGTTCTCAAGTGTGACGGACAGGGAAAGAGAAGTTCGGAGCGCCGAGACTATTGTTAGAAAATTCTCTCTGAAACGCACCAGAAGCGGACTATTGAGTCTAACCTGGACTGTTGATAGAGACAGGCTTTAAAATGCCAAAGCCTGAAGAATCCTCCACTGAAATAAAACAAGAACAGACATAAGCGTTTATGGAACAAAGGTAGTACTAGGATCACTAGTCTTCGTGTTAAAAACAACATCACAAGAATTTTTGTGAAGTGTTATATTAATTAATTTATGGATGTTGAAAATGGCAAGAATAACCTTTTGCTGATTAATGGAGCTGTTCTCAAGCGGCACTTAAGGCACGCGCGACGTGTAAAACTGTTTCAGCGGAATAAATACACTTCTGGGGCTTGTGACTTGACTGACATACAGTGTGTAAAACCTTCAATTATTAATAAATTTGAAAAAGAGAGACATTGAAAGACATTGTATTAAATGTATGAAACATTGTATTAAACATAAATGGCTGTTTTAAATCTACTGTGTTTGGCAACAATTTGGCAATTTAATGCAATGTTTACCTCTTCACCCAAATTTATATTAAAGAACTTCATATCATATAAAGAACTTTATATGTATTTAAATGAAATCAAATTAAATAATTTTATATCCTTCAGCATGACTTGTTAAAAATGTCATAAATAATTGTTGTGATCAGTTTTAAATTCTTAACATACCATTACCTTGTAAAAAATGTCAATTGTAAAATTTCACCCACAGTAAGAAATTATAATAACAAGAAAATATAATGTAAGTACTATATTCTGAAAAAATCAGTGGTTCTTAACTTTTAAATTGCAAGGGCCATTTTACACCCCCCAAAATAAAAATGTATCAACTTAAACTCTATTATGTTTTTAGTTGAATTAAAAACCAACTAAAAACATAATAAATGTTGGATAATAAATTATTTTGGTTGGTGGATTTATTTTCAAATGTTTGATTGCATAAATTGTACATTTCTTTATTTCATATATACCACAAATTCCGCCCCCCTGTATCCATCTTAGGGACCCCAGTTTGAGAAACACTGGCGTGAACAGCAACATAACAAAACAAAAACTCAAATCAAGAACATCTTTAGCACGTTTCTGGAAAGTCTTTAAAAAAGACATTATGGTAACTTGCTCGTGAATAGAACATTTGCTCTGAACATTAAGGCAGCGCAGAGACAGCGGTGTGTTGGCTGAGGGGGGTATTCATATCCTCCCAACTCAGAGGCTAAAATCCTGCGGTTGATAGGGCAAGTGCTGCTCAGCGGCAGGAAAGAGAAAAGGATGTGACACGAGCCACCTCCCTTATGAACACTGCAAGTCTTTTCAAGTCAGCAGTTCAAATATTCATGACTGTGCTCGTGTAGCGCTTTTTAACCTTCTCCTGACCCCATTTAAGCATTAGATGCTTCTTTGAAAGTTTTGTGGGCCAGACAGAGGTAAAAACAGACTAGAGTCATCATGAAAGTTGTACACTTGGTCTCTTTCTCTTTCTTTTTTCACTTCTCATTAATCACAGTAAGGCTTTCGATGATTTCACAAAATCAGTATTTGTGTAAATCTGCTCTGTATGTGTTTCTTTTCCTGATTAGTCACGGTACATGTGTGCATTCGGTAATGACGCACGCGGTCTGGTTCTGTTGGTATGGGGATTTAAGGAAAAGATGAAAAAGCTAACAGTACTATTTGCCAGCCACACACGTGGAGAAGCATCTTATTTTTATAACTGGCTCGAAATACAAACTGCATTTAGAACAGCACATACAATAATACAGTCTGTACATTTCAAGGTGAAATACCTTATGCTATATGACCTCAAGAAATAGCTAGATCAAAAATCTTTATAAACTGTGTACTGTACAATGACTGTCTTAGAAATAGTTTTAGGGATATGGGCAGACAAACATCTTGAACAAAGGATGAATTAATAGATTTAGAAAATTGCAATAGTTGAGACCAATACAGAAATAGAAAATGCCTTACTTCTTGCCTTAGAAGAATACTCCTGTATGCTTAAGATTTTTCCATGCCTATAAATGTATTATTTGTTTTTATTTTATTATTATCATCACTATTTTACTACTGTATTTGACAGTGTTATCATTTCTAATGTTTAATAGCAATGGCACTGCCAACAACACTGCCAACAACAACAACGATGATGATAATAATAATAATAATAGTAGTAATAATAATAATAATAATTATTATTATTATTATTATTATTATTATTATTATTATTATTTGAATATATATTATGAAATAACTTCTGTCCTGATTTGAATATATGTATAGATATATGTTACCAGGAGCTCCTGGACATACTGAGAGGATAAGAGGGAAAGGTCCACGAATAAAGTGGCCTTTCCTTGGTCACACACCAACACACAGACGTGCCCCCACGTGTGCTCCCATTTCCCAAATACCCCCATATACTGCAAAGACACACAGACTCGCATATCATCCCTGTCATAACTACATATGCATGACAGAGACCTTTCAGCAACAGCATCCAGAGATCTCTGTCAAGTTAACCCACAGCAAATGTGCGGCTGGGTTCAATACTGGAAGTAAGAAGGAAGTAGGACAAAAAAAGCCTGACAGCCAATTTTGACAGCCAATTGCTCCTTATGGAAATTTTCCCCACCACCTCCTGACAACTTTCCTATCCCGGTTTTTGGCAGGAACTCCCAGGAACCGGAGATGTATCTACTGACTTGCCGGTGCTCCAAGTCACTTAAGAATCTGAGGAAGAGGAATTCAAATCCATAATTTAACAGTATGGTGAAAATGTCACTAGAAATGACTCACCGTTTGTAAGGCACGCTGAACTTTTCCTTTCTCGAGCGCAGGTGACATTGCTGTGAAAAGGTGAGGGAGGCGTGACTCTCCAAACCTCTCAGATAAAGAGGACCAACAGACATGACTCAACCCTTCACAGGGTCAAACACAGGGCACCCACCAGATTCCAGCAAAACAACATCACTCTGAGAAATGACATCTTTCAAAGAGCGTCTGCTCAGAAGATGGGTTTGGCATTTCTAATGCATCTTGCCAGCCGAGAGATATATGGCGCAGTCAGGCACTAACTTGTGTCCTACCTAAGGTCTGTGTTTTTTAAACATTTTTTCTCTTGTGTACCATCACAGTCATATCGGTAAAGAGCAAGTACAACTTCACTGACACCAACAGTAAACAACCAAATATAGACGGGATGCTTAACAAAAGTCTTTTGTGGTCCTCTGTTATGACATGACATTATCATTGAAGGTCAACTTATTATTGTAATAAAGAAATTGTAGTGGCTATAAAAGACTGTTTTTCACTGAACTGATAAACAAAATTAACCTTTAATCTGAATGTATAAGTTTCAATGATTGAAATTACTTTGTAGAGAGAAATACATATATTTTGCCAACGGTACAGGAGAAAATAAAATGCTAACGTATAATTTTGAAATTGTTTGATAAAATTATGAAAGAAAACTACTCATAAACACTTAACTAAATACTTACATATTCTAATTCTTTGTTTTGGTATTAAAGTAAAATATGGATAGAACTAAATCCCAAAAAAATAGAGTGCCAGTAGAATATTTCTGATAGCAAACAAAAGAAACCTGGAAGAACTGTTGTTTGGGTAAATTTCTCTAGTGTTTTAAATTAACAATGTGATACCAAGCTCAACTTCACCCCATTGTATTTAAATGTCATAAAAGTACATAATTCGTACAACAAACTGGTTTTTCAATAAACTTAATGTACAATAAAATTAAACAAATAACATATTTATTAAAATGACTCTATATAATATTAGCCAGACCAATCAACAAACACAAACCAGAAGTTATCTTGGGTCAGGCATGAGCGTCTGATGTAACAGTCTATAGGAATGTGTTTACGTAAATTATTGTTTTTGCTTCATTATGTTAACTAGTGGCAACATTTCTCACAGATCCTAAATAATAATGTTTTGCTGGCATTTATATGCAGAAAATGTAAATGGGGTGCACTGATCAAAATAACAAAAATATGCAGTTTTGCCATTTCTTGAATACTGCTAAGAAAACAAACTATTCATGTTTAAACAACACATTATTCAGGTACGATTAAAAATGAATAAAATAAAGAAAGCCTAATGTTTTTCTTTCACTTTCTTTATGTGTCCTTCAAATTGCTGTTAGATTACTTCATATCATTCCTGAGATTTTTCTCTATTAAGATTCAACAGACATTGAACTGGATTTACAACAATATTAAGGAGAACACAATGACTGCTAAATGTAATAAACAATAACTGCCAAATGTTTTATTCTGAAGGTTTAAACGTAAAAAATTTTTTTGATTATTTAAAAGCTTTGATAGAGATAAACCATGATCTTTTCCAATAAAAAGAACAAACCCAACTTCTCATGAAAAAACACGCACCACTTATCACCAGTATGTGCATCACAACGCTAGTTTATATAATAAGTAACATATTTACTTTGTAAAAGGTTGTAAATTAGTTGTTAATTCTATTGTACCAGGCAAACATGGCAAGTTACACCCGAGCGCACACACACAAATACACACAAATGCATTCGAACGCAAAAGCCCATGCACAAACATACACCCGCACCGACTCTCAGGAACTTTTTATGGCCGCAGAGTGCCACCATGGAGCCACTCCAGCTTTAGCTGCTCCTCAATTATGCAGTGGAGTTTTTTGACCTGCTGCACAGATCTCTCGCCTTCTCAATTATGAATGGACCTCTTGATTGAGGTGGGTTCCTCTCCACTCTTCCCTCCCACTCCCTCTCGTTTTTTCAGCCCTCTAAACGAAGAGGCGCCACGGCTCCTGCCGTCAGAGTAGACCCGCTCGTTGAAAGGGTTTGGAGAATTATGGGATGAGGAAAGGCATTAGACGTGACGGGCGGTGGCGATTCCGTGATGTTTGGGCCAAAACGTGAAATGAAGATGT
The DNA here is from genome assembly GCA_033220385.1 of Triplophysa yarkandensis. NCBI lineage: Eukaryota > Metazoa > Chordata > Actinopteri > Cypriniformes > Nemacheilidae > Triplophysa > Triplophysa yarkandensis. The sequence continues at coordinate 11,464,410 of CM065655.1, forward strand.
CGGCAAATAATTGAAACCGCCACTGCACTTTCCTAATGTTTTCAGAGGTATGGCCGTGGCTCCGCTTTGCTTGCCTTTAATTGCCTGGGAACTGTTGATTTACCTCTGTCAATGAGCTGAACGATAACATTAGGATGAGCTTCAGTTTCGTGTGCAAGTAATGGCCGTATTTTTAAATAAAACCTATGTAATAACGTCATACCTGTTGATTTCAAGTAGTTTTCTTTTTGTAATACTGTTAGCAGAGTGGAATTAATTAAGTTCAAAAAGTTGAAATGGAAATGCTTGGCTACAAAGAGAAGCATAACTGATTTAAATCTAGATTAAATGACTCAAATTTATATTAGAATACCAATAGTTTTTACTTGTATTTAGATCCTATGCATGGCAATTGTTATATTTTAAAGAGATTGCTATAAGCGTGTGTAGAATGTTTGCGTGAGACAATCTTCTGCTTGTTCGGGACGTCTTCCATCCGTGTCATTTTAGAGCTACATGTCTTATGGACCAATAGACATGAATCTCCCGAGGTTTCGTGAAAGAGCCATTTTAATCATCTCCGAGAAGTGTTGACTCATATGTTCTGGAAAAATTAAACGAACACAGGATATTGCACTCAAGCAAGAATCTTTGAAGGGCTGTACACGACGGAGTCTATTATCAATTAATTAAGTGATCATAAACACTGTAGCTCCGTCGAATTTTGCCAGTAAAGACAAACAGCTGGTCTACTCAAAAAAAAAGAAAAACATTGTTTGTTTTTGCCAGATTTATATCAGTTACTTTGCTTTTAGAAATTCGATTTATAATCACTTTGAACAATTTACAAAAAAAGCATTTCAGATCAACTTACATACATTTTCAAGAAATGGAATATAAGCAAACAAGATTCCAAGTGCCCCCAAAATGTTCTTAACTTAAACAAATTCATGCATTTCTAAACTTTAGGTTCTGCAAAACAATATTCCAACATCTCATAACCATATATTTATATATTCATTAATCCATCAACAACTTAAGCTGTTTCACAGTGACTTAAACTTCTGATTGCGAATGAAGAGCACAGATTTAGCCCTTACGAAGCTTAATGAACGCAGCTGACTCGGGCTTAATTGTGATTTATTGTTTCGCCTTCTTCCTCCGGCCCTTGGGATAATTGTGGAAGAAGAAATTAATGGGGTCAATTGGTCTATTTTTGTTGCGCTAATTTGCCTACGTCAAAGACTAAATTAACCTGCAAGACTCGCTCTCTCCGGAGCCTCCACGATCTCTTGATGGAACCCGTACGGGACAGAGAGCTTCGAGTCAGAACGTCAAACTAATAGAAACTAAGGGAAAGAGCGACTTCATTGACACCTAGTCTGCCGTAGAGATAGTTGAAAGAGAGCTTGTTGAAATTCTGCTGAGACGTGACTTTTTGAAAGAATTATGAATTACTTATCATTTCTGGTGCTGTATGCTCGGATGGCCCTGGCATGAATGTCCTAGCTCAGACAGGGTTTGATTTTGCTTGAGTGGAGTCCGTGTGAATAGTGGCGATTGAATGGTTTCTTACAGGAGACTTCTTACAGTCAATGGAGAAGAGAGATTTTGTAAAGGGAATGTATAACTAAAGATTTCAAACAATTTGAGAAACAGCATCAATGGCAGCTGTGTGTTACAGGCCTTATTTAAACACTTCATACATGAAAATGTCCCGTCAATTGAACCACTGTGAGGTCTTGTTTAAAACTGTATCAAATTTGTTAGTCAAAAGAATTTTGCAAGAGTGGATAAGAATTCATTTGTAATAGTGAAGTAATAAAACGGTACTAAAATATGAGTGAAATTATATTATTATTATTATTATTATTATTATTATTATCATCATCATTATTATTAGTTGTAATTGCAGTAGTAGTAGCAGTATTATTATATAAGTAGTAATAGAAGTAGTAGCAATAGTAGTATAATTTAAACCAACTGCAGTTCATTGATATTATTGTAAAACACAAAGAAAACATGATTATAACAACATTTATAATTATAGTAAATATTGCTAAAAATGCTTTTAAATTCCACATAATATTTTTGTTATTATTCTTATATATTATATTGTTAACAATACGATGTTTATTTATTTATTTGCATTTTGGCTTATTTACTGAACTATGGTAACAAATTGTAACAGAAAAGCATCCTGATGCACTTTTGTATTGTAGCTTTATGTACTTGTTTTTATAGGTTCAAATGTACTTTATGAGCTTGTTACAGTTTTAATGGTTGCAGATTGCAAAGTTTCCTATCATTGTTTTCTATTAACCTTTTATCAATCATTATTTTTATTCTTTCAATTATGTATAAACAATTAAAAAAAATAATACATCCAATTGCATAGCTTTAATCTAAACCATTATTAACATATAAACAATTTAAAGGCATTTATAAATTACTTTACATATTTTAAGAGATAGTTTATTTCCTTTAATAATTTTTTTTGGCCGACAGAAAACTCCAGCATTGCTTTTTTTCAACAGCCTTTAGATGAACGGCATTCGAACTAATGGAGAAAATCTGGAAGAGAAAGCTGTGTATGCCGGGCTCTCTCTTTAATCTAGCTTAACCCTGGAACACACACTGGAGTCTGCTTAATGTCAGCTCCATGGACCGAGCACTGGGTATTAACTACAGCCCTGATATGAGAGCAGAAGAGAGCAAACAGCCGCGACCATACACATGTGCTGATTAACTATTAGTCTTAGTGTGTCAATGGCAAATAGAAAAGATAAAGGCAGAGAGAGGGAGGGAGAGAGAGAGAGAGAGAGAGAGAGAGAGAGAGAGAGAGAGAGAGATAGAGGGGGGACGACGAGAAAAATTCTATTTAATCCTTATACTGTAGCTAAAGACATAGTCACCAAAATATCTAGTACTGTAGTTGTAAAAGTTGCTGCGCAAAAAGCAATTTTGAGAATGCAGGAGCTTGTTTTAAAGACGCCATTAGTGTTAAAAGGGCAAGATGCCATGTTCAGTATGGTTCCTAAAACAGCACCACCCAGGGGGCGATGACACCGGGGGGTTCTGCACTCTACCATCCTGCCACACACACACACACACACACACACACACACACACACACACACACACACACACACACACACACACACACACACACACACACACACACACACACACACACACACACACACACACACACACACACACACACACACACACACACACACACACACACACACACACACACACACACACACGATATGATACATGACCCCGCTCTGATGCTCCTTATGGAACTGTGCAGATGAGAAGAGGCAATCTAGAGAAAACATACTCGCACACACACTTTCTTGTTCGGGGCCCTACAAACTCCTGACGTTGATTTGAAATAAATGGAGACTGATGATCAGTCGATGACAATTCCCGTAATCATTAAGCGGGGAGCGATTCATCAGAGGAGCGGAATCGGAGGCCTCTGTGTCACATTTATCCTGCTGGAGAGAAGTGCCGTGCGAGCTGCACTTTTTAAAAGGATTGATTACAATCCAGCTGCTGTATTTTTTCCCCTTTTCCCCACACTCCTAAATGTGGGATAATCAGGTATTTAGCCCAAAAAAGGCCCGGGAAGCGAGGGGAGAGGGAGCTCCGCAATCTAATTTCCCCACAGCCGAGTCTAACTCCCTGTGCTGATGACTGTCTGGGGGATGTAATGATGCTGGAGATGCTCTGTCATATTAGACAGGAGTGGATAAGAAAAAAGAGCTCGCTCAGAGCACTTTACTATAAAAATAGCTTTTGACCTTATGAACCTGTCTACCCCCTTGAAGGGCCAATTACAATTAAAGGGATGTGAGAACAAACTGAGAGGTGAGGTTGCGGTTTGGGTGCTTTTATTTAATCATTTTACTTCATTGTTTCGTAATTACGTTGTGAATTTTAAACTTGAAAAGTTCAAAAAAGGTTTGGTTGGGTTGTTTTTGTGTAACATACATCACTACCAGTTAAAAGTTTTGACACAGCTGTTTTCTTCTTTATTTAGTTTTCTTCAATTTAGAAAATATGAACATTTTTCAAAACTTTACATTAGCACATCTGCAAATTTGCAAATTAAAATAACTAAAATAAATCCAGACCTATGTTATATTTTAGTATCTTAACAGTAGTCACCCTCTAGAGATTTTATTATTCAGGTTCTTGAGATCTAAAAGATTTATTAATTACCCAATAATACAAATTCTGTCATCATTTAAGAAAAAGATAACAATTGGACCTTTTTGACTGCCACAGTAGCAAAATGTAAATAACATGATGTATTTGTTTTACCTTAAATAAATTTACAATGGTAGATAATAGGGTCAGAGAACTTTTTGGTTACAAGCATTCTTCGAAATGTCTTTCTCTGTAATTAATCATACATATAACCTTTATGATGTTTGGAAATAAAGCTAGAAGATTTGGTGCAATTTCAAACATAAAAAATGTTTTCTTGTCTCCCAAAATCATTTTAATTGTAAGGATTATTTGAGTAAAGTATTGAAAAAAAACACTAGTAGTATATATTGCATACCCCACAAGTAGCAAGTTTAAAAGTTTTAAAAAGTGTTCTTCCAAATTTGTCAACAAATAAACATTCCCACATTGCAGACTGTTGGAAAGTCTTTCCATATTTCATCCTTGTTTACATTTACACTGACACTAAATCCTCATTTGACATGTATTGTGTCATTTATTTCATAAAAATATTTACAACATTTGTCAAATCTAATTTAAATCTAAAATCAATCATTATTATTATTCTCATTATTATAATTAATAACAATACATATGAATGGGATAAATTCATGTTATTATAATTATAATTGTTAATTATAATTGAATAATTAATAAAGAATGCCATTTTTATAATGAACATTTTCAAATTCATTTTTACAAGCAGTTCATATTAACAGAGCCAATCAAAGAAAACTATCAAACTTTACATATTGGCATTTCAAAATTGATATAAATCGAACAATCAATTTAAGTCATGATCATTTTAGCTGAAAGCACAGGCAATATTGTGCCTGCAAAACATGATTTTAAGTAATATTATTTTATTTATTTTTTCCTATTTTTCCAAAACAGAGCTGCACCGATGTAGCCATAAGTCTTGACATGGTTCTCAAATTTAAGCAGTACAAAGAGAATAAAAGAAAACACCCTCAGTATTGTTCAAACATCATAATACACTGTGGTGTTAATGTTAAATCATCACATGTGTGTCTGCTTTGAGGGAAGAGCAAAGCATGTCAGATAAAATAAATGATTCACTTTCACAATCTATTTCTCCTCCTCTGCCGTTCTTACCGAGCGAGGTGCTGGGATTCAGACGGCTGCTCTTGCCGGGTTTTTAATTCAATAAATATTAATTGTCATGTCAAGACATCTGCACACAGATGAATAATTTAATGATAGACACTCGGTCTATTTGAAATATGACACTCTGAAGGCACTTTCTGCAAACAGTCCTGGTTGCAGTTTGGGAAAAATGTCAGTGCGAACACGGAGTTCAAACGTAGTTCACTGTCATTAATGTTGCAGTGTAAAAGCAACTCGCCGTGATGAAAAACACACACACAAAAAAGTGATGAGGGCCCGAAGTACAAGAAAAAAGACCTTTTCCCATAGCAGTAGTCGGATTCTAATGGTATTGTGCCGAAGCATTTGTAGGACCTGAAGAATCAGAATACTATTGATGTGGGCAAGCAGTCGGACAGACCATCTATTTCATCAAGTTAGTCAAAAAGCCCTGAGAGGTTTTTTTTTCCGAACAAAGCCTCCTAGCTATCATAAACTCTTCCGGAAACAGTGATTTTTTCTGGGGGAACATCATATTTCACATTTCATTACAATAAACAGAGAGAGACAGAGAGACAGAGAGAGAGACCAAAATTATGTTATATGTGGAATGGGGCAAACAGTACCAGGGCTTAAATACCTTTGACACAAGCAAAATGATTATAATTAACAAGGCTGATGATGATGATAATAATAGGCAAGAATGACTGCCAGTGAACAGACGGATTGTTAAAACCTTTAAACCTTCAAACCAATATTTACTTTTTTTTTTAAACAAGGCATTAGAACAAAATGCTATTCATTAATTTGCTCACTGCAACTGAGAATTGTGACATTCGGCTGTCCTGTTTTCCAAACAAAACGTCATTTGAATGTTCCACATTCCTCAGAGAAATATTTGCAAATGTTCAACCTAAACAAGGCAAGTGAATCTGCCACAAACCACAAAAGGAGCACTAAATTTGTCTGAAATCTTGATAGACAGGGCTGTTTCAACCATTTAATTAATTTTTAGATATGTTTTTAAACAAAGTCTGTGTACAGTGCATTATAATTTTGGACTATATAAATATTTATTGGCAATTCCTTACCAATATCAGCAATTAAAGTAATTTAGTTTTTAACAAAAATTTTAACAACAATAATAAAATAGATATCAACATATTGTGATTCAAATACCAAATTAAGCTCTCTCTTTAAGTATTTTTATGAGTATTTGTTTTATAATAGCGCATTATTTTTTATAGTCAAGCAAGAGTTTGGTGAGAGTTGTCATATATATATATATATATACATATATATATATATGATAAATTTGGTAGTTCATCTCTTCTCTTTTTGTTGGGTATTATTGCTTGTGGTTTGTGAATTTCAAAGAAATTCTACAAAGTTTATCATCTTCTAAAAAGCACGTTTACTTATTTTAATAAAAACATTTGCATAGACTGATATTTTTCTAATGTTTGTCTCAATCACCAGAGGTTTAGCAAGGTACAATCAGATGATTCTGTGTTTTGGGAGCAAATACATATGCTTAGGGTTTTTTAGTCATATGCATAAAGTAAAATGTTGTATCCATAATACTTGAATTGCTTATATATGTATTTATTTTGATATATATAAAAAATATATTATATAATCACATATTATAATTATTATAAATTTTCTTAAATATATGGATGTCATCCAGCCCAATTGGTATATTTTTACAGCCATGTTCATACATTACCAAACAGGTGTTCATTACATTAGCAACAAGCCATAAAGGAGAAGAATCTGTAATTGAAAGAAATCATCAAATTTGAGCTGAACAAGGTTTGAAGGTCAGGTGTACAAGGCTGCATGTATACTGGTTAACAGATCTCAATGGGCGGTCCGTTCAAACCATAAACAAAGTCAATCCAGTAAAGAATAGGGGAAGAAGCCATCAGATAGATTAAAAAAGGAGGCGATCTCGTCTAGCAGTCAGGTCCTACGTTCAACTAATAGCATCCAGCTGTTTGACCTCATTACTAGGTCTGTGGGACATGTCAAAAACAGGAGAGAGGAGGCCTCGCTTTACTAGACTTTATGTCAACTGCACTTCTGTCTGTCAGACTGCTATTATCCCTAAACCTCTAAAACTCTAAAACTCGCTCTTGCATTGATGCACCCTCGTGGAAAGCAGCCAGGAGACAAAAAAACAAGTGTCCTAAGCAGAGTTTTGTCTGAGAGGAGTCGACAGCATTGGCCTTGTTACAGCCGTACAGATAAAATCATTCACACTTAACATCTAAAGCTGAATTGTCATTATGTACCGTAAAGACCAAATGTTTTCTAAAGTTCAAAAAGGGCAATTGCTGGTGAGAATAATGATGATGTTTAGGCCGTAAGCCACACTGTCTCCAGAAGAATGCTTCGTCTGATTTGCTGATTGAGCTGACATCCGGTCGTTCGAAAAGCTCGAAACAATAGTTATTGACCCGGCTCCAGCGTACCTATGAAAACTGGGCAATACGTCATTTTTATTGTCACTTTTAAGGATGGCCAACAAAGCAGTTAAGGAATTTTACTGGCCACAAAGAAACGTTAAAACAGACTCACGGCCCCGCCGGGAGACTTTACAGCGAGTTTAAGATGGCATATTATGAACTAATACTCAAATTGTCATTGATCCTAAAGTATCTCCTGAGTGGAAAACAACCATTGAGATTATATATAAAACATATTCTTTAAAGTGATCAAAGTAAGGTAAAGTTTATGGTTATATTTCAGAATATATCATGACTCAACAATGATCAATGCCATGTTATAGAAATGTAACATTCTCTTCAAATGTTACCTTAAAATGAAATTGAATTGTTGCATCCATAACAAACAATATATAGCTTGTAAATGAACTCATGAACACATAAATAAAACATCTATTTTGTGTTCTTTGAAGAGCCATTCCTTCTTTTCCAAGTCTGTTTTTGATTTGTATTCTTGAATTCCTTACGCTCTGCAAAATATGTTTCAAAAAATGAACCTTTTTGTCATATCCATAACACATACATTTTTCGCTCTTTTAAAATAGAAAAGTTATGTAAAGATTGATAATTTATGATGTCTTGACTCTGGATAAGTATAATATAAATAGATATAAATAGATTTTTCAACATATTGTTGGGTTTTTAAAATCTATTGGGCAGTTTTTAAAAGTTCTCATCAGATTTGTACTCTTCATCAGATTTGCATCAGAATAAATCTTTACTTTTTGGCTTGTCTAGATCATTGGTGTAGATCTTAATGTTTCCAAACATTCATTGTTTTAAAGAAAAATAACTATAATTATAAGTATAATCAAAAACAAACAAAAAACGAAAACAAATTGCATTTTTTGCACTTCTCAGAGGAAAGTCAATGTTTGTGCTTCGACTCCTACATTCATATGCTGTTAATTGAAATGCTCACTGTGAGAATGCCGCGCTTGCAAATAGTTTGATCAATACACAGTGAGATGTGTAAATTGATCTTTGAAGTAGTCATCTCACTTAGTGAAGTGTTCAATCAGTCTAATTCAGAGCCGCTTGTGCCTCGTGTGGTCTTCAGCCAATTCATTTGCTGTGAATGTTCAATGAAAGAATTCCCACTGCCATTACTGATCGCTGCCAGAGAGTTTGTGTACTGCTTCCTGTTTACAACAAAATGAATGTTTCATATTGTGCTTTCTCCTCTCGTAGCCCTTATAATTGACAAAAAAGTGTTTGTGAAAACGAACAAATAATAAGGTTTGTAATGTAATAATGATGTATGATATAATCAACAACTACAAAAAAGTCATGCTATTTTAAAAGAAAATTGTGTTCAAATTTACTCACAAACCTTCCTTTATTATCTTCAAAATAAGATATTCTGAAGAATGTTGCTAACCGAAAAACAGTGGTATTGACTTGCGCTGGTTTTGTGGCCATACAACAGACGTCAATAGTGACCTTTCTTGGGCGTCCGATATTCTTCAAAATATCTTCTTTTAAGGTCTGTTAAAAAAAGAAAGTCGATCAGGTTTGAAATGAGAAGATGGTAATTAAATGAACTGGGTGAACTTTACCATTAAAAGTTCATTGTAAAGATTCAAGTTTAAATTCATGGTAAGGTTTATAAACCTTCTACAAGGAGACACCAGGGATTAAAAATAACCCTAATGACCTTAATAGTACATTATACACTTTACGTGTCCAGCCCGGACTAAATTCATTGCTCTCTGAACTTCTAGTGCCCAATTAAGGTTTGACTCAATGAGCAGAACAATTGTACTCATCCGAAACTGAAATGTTTAACAGGGCCCAAGAGAGCGAGAGAGCCGAGGAAGAGAGAGATCGAGAGACAGCGAGACCAGAGAAAAGAGTGAGGCAATGTCACAAGGGAGAGAGAACAGATCAGCATTGACGCCAGATATCAGACATATCCCAGCCACTCCAGAGCACTGCCAGTCCCTTAGTGCAGTCACAGAGGGGGCATAATATGCACAGTACTCTCTCTGTGTCATTTCCTGATGGGACGTCAAACGTCAGGCTCTCATCACGGCCTGTTTTCAGCGGTATGCTGGCATGGTCCTCATATTGAGTGCCTGACGTAAGTCTAAGTTAATCAAGCCACGCTGGACTACCTGGGGAGAACAAACGTGTATGAAAAGGAAGGAAATAAGTGTTCTGTATTCATGATTTACAAGGCCATTTTCCCACCTAGCTTCTCAACCAATTGGATGAAGAGATGGAATGGTGTGGAGTTGAATGAGGAGAAAGAGTGTGAAAGTTGTGCTTAAGGACACGGTTTTTGGGAGACAATAAACTTCTTAAGCTTTATGTGAATTAAAATATACAAACCAGAAGCAAACATATCCAACAAACGGTCAAGGCATAGCTCTTGAGATAAACATAAAATAATAACTAGAATTTTTATTTTCATGTATCCGTTAATAAGCAAATACTGCGATAAGGACGCAAGAATGCCTCAAACAAAAAATCATGGACTTAAAATAAAAATAAAGTTTTAAAATGTAAAGAGTGACCTCAAATGGGTATTTGAAAAAACAAATGTTGACATCTGTACTGATCTCACAGAACGCTAAAAAACCCGTCACATACATTTCTCAAAATAGAAAACTTAGACTAATATTTTCCTGATGTCATCAAGGGTCTTATCAAATACAAAGAGATTTTCAATACAGTGCTTGGAAAAAAACAACATTTTTATTTTATGTCAAGTTTTGACTCGAAATGTCACCTCCGTAATGCTCGAACTAACAGTCTCCTATTGGGGTAGTTATACAGTTATTTATCAGAATCTATTAAAACATAACTACATAAATACTATGTGTATTCACTGAATTTCTTATATGCTGCTATGATGGAAATTTTATAATTAAAATGAATTTATTTAATACCCTATAAACCTTAATTTTGAAAATAAAAGTAGTCAAAAAGTATGTGTTACTTAAATATTTTTTAATGAAAATGTAAAACATTATCAGTCATTTTGTGTAAAATGTGGGCTGTATCAAGACACAGGAATAGATTGGGCTGTTTTAAAATGTATCTACTAGGAGTTTGGTTTCATATCATTACATTTGTATTTTGAGTGTCTACTGTACATAAATATCTATGAACAAAAACATTGTTTACATTATACCAACATTGAGTAAACCCTCCCAAAATTTTCCAACCAAGTGTTTCTCATGTGTGTGGTGTTTGCAGTAAAGGACAGAGAGACAAACTGGAAAGGTCTCTTTCTTTGAAAGCGAGAGGGTACGAGTAAAGAGTGGAGAGAATTTATGGATTTTCCTCCTGAAAATAATCTTAGCCTTACACATCAAGGGCACAGTGGGGCTTTGCTTTGAATCAAGGCAAATGCAAACCCACCCACGGGTAGAAAGAGGTGAGCAGAGGTAAACTAGAAGAGGAACTGGATGGAGTGATGGAGAGAGAGAGAGGGAGAGAGAGAGGAAGGGTCTTCATGCGCTAATAGACTGAAAAGCAATGAAAATGAGAAATATGCGAGTAACAACATTTATCTGACACACCATGATCTGACCTGCTGACACACATTCTCAAATACAAGCTTGACTGTGCTGAACCAAAGTAAAAAAAAACAGAGTAATAACTATGATGCTTGTAGGTTCGCTGCAAGCTGATCAAATAAAAGCAACAGTCGTTGTGTTTAAAGGAATACGAGTTTGTTGGTGTAAAATTTCCTTTTCTGTACTGAATTCCAAACAGAAAATGGAGGAAAAAACAAATGGGATAAAAGGGAAAATGGAAGAGAGTGAATTAAATGATCAGTCAATAATCATATTATGTTTTGCCTGATGGTCGTGGACCGATGTCAATGATTCAGGCCAGTTTATGACAATTTCTGCACTTTAACATCTGGTTAGTCAAGTGATTTTAGTGCACACTCTTATTCAAATAAAGGCCATTGGTTTAGATTCTGGGAAACAGCTTTTTATTATTTAATTTATGCAATATGCATGCCTTTTGCACATAACATTTGCATCAATGTTAATAAACATGATTTACATAAGATATGTTGGATATAAAAGTCTACATTTGATGTTATGTGTACTTGTGTAAATAAATCTATTCTATTCTATTCCATCCTATCCTATCCTATCCTATCAAACTCTATTTCATTTACAGTAAACTATTACAATTGTTATTCTAATGTTACTATGGTATTTTAAAATTGTATAAATAATCTTTTTGTATATCTTCAAGTCAATTTGTATATGTAACAATATTTGATTTTATTTGTGTAGCAATTCAGAGAGAAATGTTTGAAACATTTAAAAAATATTTTTTTTACATTATATAAATTATTTAAAATATATAATTTTTTTAAATGTACAGATATTTAATTTATTATACATATTTTAACAATATTTATAATAATTTTTAACTGTCACAATTATTTTCAATATCTGTAGCCTATATTGTGACACAGCAAAAAACTTGGCCACATAAGTCCATCAGAAAAATGTGTATTATTTATCCATGTGATCCCTAATTGGGGAGAAATCAAACACTGGGGATACACGGATGAGAGGAGGTATTTTCTAATATGTATCTTCATCATGGTCTGCTTGAGAAAGACTTTATTCCACATATGGCTTTTGCTTGACAATTGGACATGGTCCAGAGCCTCCGTTCATGGAGAACATCCTTCATCTCTCTTTCATTATTCATCCACATGCCTGAAAATCGGATAATGGGGAGATCAAATTGGCCTCATTGTTATTACCAGTTTGATTATTTTTCTAAGGACTCCCCTTACTCATGCGCTCTGTTTTCAAACCCATTTCCAAACCCCCTAATGACATAATGAAGCTCTAATGAGCAGTAGAGACAAAGCGGGAGAGTGAGAAGCCCGTGTCCGAAAATGGAACCATTAGTCAAGCTTGGACAATATGAATGTTATTAGGAACATCTGATTGTGTGATTTAGTTTTTGGAAATGAGCATCTGTTCCAAAGCATCAACTCAGGTACACTAAAGCCTGTGAGATGGGTTAATATCTCACCCTGTGATGCAATACCACCAAATACAAAAGAAATCAGGATTTCAGAGGCTTCAATGCATTCCTTTTCATCTACTAACATTTTCTGGAACCTGTCGAATAGTTTTATTTTGATTGATTTGTTTTGAGAAATTTTTACAGTTTCACACTCCAGGCTAATTCTATTATTCCAGGGTGGGAATGATGACCCACATCTGACCACGTTTGCAACGGTGTGCCTCACATCCAGTCCGTTAAAATGTGAGGCTTGAACCCAGTGCCTGTTTAAAGACCATGTTCCACATGCTATGGGGGGGAAGCAAAATCGGAGCAATGGCTTTTTTATTATAAAGCAGCGGGACACAACAGCAACTCGCTGCAAACCTTTGCCTCTCGCTAGGTGAGCGTGTGATATGATGCAAGGAGAAACAGAAGTTCGTAAATTACATCGTAAATTATTACGAATAGATCAAGTTACCCCACAGGCAACCTAGGTCACCGGAAAGGTTCAGGGCCATATAAAGTTTGTCGGCAGCGCTCTCGTGTTTGCTGGGTGTTGGGGCGTGCGTGATTATATTTGTGCTCTCTGTGCTCTGTCATTAAAGGGGGAGAGTGGGCTGCATCAATGTCTGTCTGGAGAGATGAAATTGCAGAAGGGATGCATAGCGCCTGCGTTAACGTCATTAGCGCAGTCATTTACATGAAATTTAATTCAAATTTCATTAAGAGTGAAAGCTCACTCTTGAGAAATATCTGTAGCACGGGGTCAAATATTGGTGACAAAGACAGATGCTCAGATCGCAGATGCACAGAAACCATCAGCGACTTTGCTTTCCGCACGGAGGTTAAAGCTTTGTTTATAACATGTACAGCTTGCTATGTATATTCACCATTTGGACAAATTTGATCTGTTGACATTGATATTTCTGTGTTTATGACACTTTGGAAAAGTACTCAGTAAAAAAAGTAAAATGCACACTTAAATGCATACATAAGTGCTGACAAATGAATGAAAAATAGTAAAAAAGTAACTGTAAAAATAAATAAAATTAATAATTAGTATGTCCTTTTTAATTCACATACTTAAATTGTCACCAAAATAGTTCAAAAACCAACCTAAAAGGGTAATAAAAAAATTACTGTATTGAAAATTGAGCAGAACAACGGAAGAGCAAAAAAACAATAAAGTGATATCATATAATTTGGTAAGTTAAAAGTCTTATTTTCTGTCAATCTGAATGCAAGAACTAATAAAAACAGGTTATTCTTTTCCAACACTGTCAGTCATTCTGTAAAGCAGTGAAAAAACAACAGGATTGACTGCATACATCTTAAAAGAAATCTTAACACACATCTTATTAAACACCTGTTGTTAGGCTTATGGATACCCACTTTTCTTTTTAAATTGAACAATCTACTTTTTGACCTTAAAAAGACAGATTCATCTTAAAGATTTGGCTCTTAGACAACTATATTGTAGATTAAGGGCTGATATACCTCTATTATATTAAAACATGTAGATATAATGCAACACAATAATGCCATAAAGACTTAGATAGAATACAAAGTAGTTGTTGTTTGCAGCTGGGAGTGGAAAGAAAAAGTAAACCATCACACCAAAGCAACTCAATACAACCAAATTCATGGCAGCTAAAATAATCACCTAAGCAGCCATCATCTGTTCTCCTAAGAGCTTTACTAAATTGAATTATTTTTTCCTCTCATATCATATGCTAATGAACCTCTTCAAGCCTAATTAAAAATATATAAATATTAAATAAATAAATATATAACAAAGAGTAAGCCCGCATAATCATCTGAAATATTTTCATTTTAAAAATTAAAGCCGTTTGATAGAGCCTCTCTGATGGTATGTGATTTCCATTCAAGCAGCAAATGACATTCCCAATCATAACACGACAAAGTCATTCTTCATTCTTCTCTTTCTTTAATCACTGGCAGGGCTTAGTGCATGAGTAAAACTTTGTTAAAGGGGTTACATATGATAAGACCTTTGAGATGAAAGTCTGAATAAAATGAACAGCAAACGTTCCAGAACGAAAAGTGCTTGATACTTTACACTGAATAACCAACAATCTAATATATGATAATTATATCATCAGCACTGCGGTGACTCGACCGCAGATACAGAATGGGAGTATGACTGTTTGGAAAAGCTTGCTAAAACTTTAAAAAACAGGTTAAAATGTTCTATAAAAATTCATGTAATTTTATAAATAAAAACTGACAAGACAGTTAGAAGGATTCAATGCAAACACCAACCCTTACCCTGAGAAAATAGGATACAACAAAAGGAATCATAATGGCCTGAAGAACTTATTTGTCAGATTTGACTTGCATTTGATGAACTCATTCAGGGCGCACCAGACCAGCTTAGATCTTTCCTTTTGTTACTCAGTAAGACCGATGGCCTAGTTGATGCTTGAGAAATGATAGCAACAAATGTAAAAGTTTCCAAACATGTCCAGTGCTGACAGCACACAAACCCCGCTTTAAAACAAAAGTCAGCATTTTGGAAAATGAAAGTAATGTGGCTGCAATATTCACAAAGAATTAACTAATATTAAATAATCAACAGTAAATATGGTTCAAACGACAAAACAAAAATATTCTTTTGTGTAGTTTCAGCATTAAAGTAAATTTAGAAGACTGTTTGGAGTAAATGCGCAGATCATGCACAAGCACGTAGATATTTTAATGGGCGTGCATGTGTTTAAATTGCAAGTTTTAAATTTGTGTTGTGTTTAGAGAGTGCAATTTTTCTATTGTTCAACTTAAAACAGTCGGATCATAACTGTCTAAACTGTGGCAGAAGTGGGTATAATAACGCTTGTGGCACACAAAACAGACCTGTGTTTTAGCTATGACTTGTAAATAGCAACTCCTTAATACAAGGATCTAAACGTGCTCTATGTCACCTCATAACACAAAGCGTCACCTCCGCAACACTGGAATTGGCCAAAATAAGTTTGATATTAAACTTAATTACTTCTCAAACAAAATGGTGATGTAAATGAAAGTCTGAAATGTATTTTAGAGAATTTTAAATTCTATTGCGGATTATATTCCATTAGCACAGACTGGAAAACAGAGCCAGCTCACTGCCTCTGAACCAGAAACCAGTCTGCCTGTAGGTCAGACTATTGTAAATTACAGCGCGTCCAATTTTTAAACTCTTTAGGTTAATGTATAGCAGAGCTTTGTTATGTATTGTGTCTTAAGTCATCTCACACTGGGCCATAATGCACAAGTAACATTTATTAATTCCCCATAAAAAGTTTGACTGCAAATGCATGTGTTGTGGTCAGGTAAAAAGACAAACCAGAAAGAAAACTACACTAGAGAATTGAAGAAGATGAAGAGAAACGTGCGTGTCTGCCTCCAGTAAAGGGAAGGGCATGAGGTTAATGAAAAGTGACAAAGCCAGATAGCCTTTCCATTCGCTTCTCTGTGGTGAGTGTGGAGTGCACCCAAAACTCCTTGTTCCCTTTAAACAAGGTCAAAGCCACACTCGAGTGCTATTCATGTTCCCCGTCTCCTCAAATTCTCTTTTTCTCCTTGTCTTTTCCATTCGGTCTTCCAGCACTTTTATTTGACGCTTAAAAACTAACCAATGAAATAATCCTATTTACTCTGGGTCAAGTCAGTGACTTGCTTTAAAATCGTCATTGACGCTGAGTGGATCTCGATGCGATTAATCATATTTTAATATTTTAAAACATTAACATGTCTGCACTAATAGTTACCTAAGTCAAAGGGTTTGAGTACAGAGAGGTTGAAGAACAGCATGGGGTGTGTGCAAGTTAGTGTGTTTGCACTAGTAAAGTATGCGTGTTCATGTGTGAGTTTTTCTGCCTCACACTTTTAATTCTGATTAAAAATGGAGTGTTAATGAAGCATGAATAGACTAATTGCTGCTGTCATCAAGGCAGCAGGAGACAAAGCACTTGACATTTGGAACAAGCTATGAAGGGATGACATCGAGAAAAAAATGAAAGGGGACATCTTTGGGAACTTCTTACCCTTTTCAGAGAGGGTTAAAAAAAACTTTTCAGGCTTGTTGATTTTTGCCAAGTATCAAGAAACTTAAATGTATCTTGCTTTAAAAAAGAGGATACATGCAAAATAATTGGTTTCTTATTTGAGTTAATGCTAAAGACCCGTAACCTGTATATTTTAATGAGCATGAAAAGTCGAAAAAGAAAAGTTCAATAAATTACTTTTAATAAATCCCCAATGTAGCAAATGGCTTGTGGATTTTTTTTTGACATTTAAATTTCAGCTTGAAAAAAAATGTCATAACCTTTTTATTATGGTTTACTGATATTTCCATTTATGACTTAGTGTGATTTAATTAAAATTTTGAAAATTCATTCATATTTATACATTATAATTTGGCATATTTTTTCACATTTTTATAGTGTATATAAAGGGAAAAACATAAAGCATAAGGTTATAAACAAGTAACTGGTAAGGCATTGTTAAAATAAAACTCAAGATAAACAATTCCTAGTTTTAAAGTGTATATTTTTATAGTGTAAGTAAAATTATATTTTATTAATGTAACATTTAATTTAATAAGTTCGGTTTTGTTTAATGGCATAAAATAACTTTTTTCAAGTCTGCCCTAAAACTACTGAATATTTAAAATGTACAATTCTTTGGAACGTTGCACCCTAAATGATAACATCACCTGGGAGTTCATCAACAAAAGCTGTCTCACATTCCTCTTTCACTATTTTAAACTGATGAAACACAGATTCTCATTCTCTTTAAACTCTGGAACAGTATACTTATTACAGTATCACATTTCTTTTAATATAAGTTATATGCCAAAAAGGAGTTCATTAATTAGATAATCCAGCAATAAAGTCATTTATTCATTTGCAAAAATGTTCAATAGCAGTACAATAAATGTAACCACTCAATTCTGGAATAAACAGACATTAAACAACAAATTTGTTAAAACTAAGGGCTGCAGCAATTTAATAAACAGTCCCTCACTGGGAGGCAAATCAATGGACTAATTCAAAGTAATCTTTCTTAATTTGATAATAAAGCGCTGATTCAAACTACTTATTACCAGACCTCCTACTGCACAATTATTTAGATAAAAAGGTAAGGAAATTACATGAATACAAGGAGTGGGGTTGATGTGTTAAGCATCTTTGCTTTCTCTTTATAACATTATTTTTTAAAGGTAAAAAACAAGAAAAAAAGAAGGTTGTGAGATTAAGCAAATAACATGAACAATTATGTTTTATATTATAATTGTTATTTATATAATCTAAATTAAAAAACTTCAATAATTCTTATTACAAAATAATAATACACATTATTACTAATGTGAATAATATTAATATGCATACATGTTATAATTAGTATTGTAAGTATAAATAATAGTATTAGTATTCAATCGAATAAAATTAAAAAAATTTTACTTTCTACCTCTAAAACATTTGCAGGTTTAAAGGACGTAACCGCAGCATTTCACAATGTCACACTTGAAGAAGGAAAAACACTTTTCTTGAGAGATTCGAGTTGTGTGAGAAATGCTCTTACACATGATTGCTCTTAAGACTGATTGCAATGCTGAGTAAGAATTATTTGAAAAAAGTCATGAAATACTCACAGTGTGAGGCTAAAAAAACAATCTCTTCCCTTTCCCAAGACCATTTGGTGATTCGCCTTTATAAACACATCCAGTGAGACAAAGTTCAAGGAAAGTTAAGAAAAAAGAAGCTTTATTTTTTAAATGTTCAAATCAAATAGGTTTTGGATTGTGTACCGTTAAGACAGAGTGAGTGGAACAAATATTTGTAAGACTTTCTTGTGAGAGTTTTGGGGCAGCTTTTCACATGATTTATTTAGTTAGAATATTACTCTGTTAATTATTGATATCTCAATTAGAAGAAATTTGGAAGACGTGGTTATGGCATACCTACTTTACTGGCGTCTAAGTGTCGCACACTCTTACTGAGGGGGAAGCCTCGCTCTGTGATGACTTTAGTGCTGATTTAGCTCTGATGATGACGTTTTGTTCTTCTGCTCTTTTCAATTAAATAGCTTTAATTGTGTTTAAAAAGTGATAAAAATGTACGCTACTGCACTACACTTATAACCTTTGATCTATCGAGCTCTAATTACTACTAAAGTTGAGACTACAGAAAGGAAAAATATGATTTATTTTTATATCCACATTTGATCATTTTTATAAGCTGTACAGAAATAAAAATGTTGTTGCTTGGGTAATAAAGGAATAGTTTACTCACACTCATATCATTAAAAACCTGTGTTGTCCTATGTCTTTTTTTCTAATGAACAAGAAGGCTGGTAACCAAACAACACTGACTTTTATGAAGTTAAAAACACTGTCATTGTTAATTATATCATGAACGAAAAAAGAACATGTTTTGAACGATATAAGGTTGAATAAATGAAGGCAGCTTTGTGTGAACTGAACAAAATTTTGTTGATGTGAAAGAGTTGATGTGAAACATTATTTCCTTTCAACAAAATGTTAAAGGAAGTACATGAAACCTGAAAATGTCCAGTGAAAAAGTATAATTCTGTTTTATTTTTGTGATGTCTATAATAATTCTAAAAATGAAAAACAAAAAACAAACCAACAATAATAATAGAAGACAGAAATAGTATTATTCAATAACAATTGTTGTTGTTGGTTTTAGTATTAGTATTATTATTATTATTATTATTATTATTATTATTATTATTGTTATTTTTGTTATTATTATTATTATTATTATTGTTATTATTAGTTTTGCAATAAATGACGTGATGTTAAGACAGATATCGTATCAAATAGATTTGAAATTAATTTCACTATTATTATTATTATTATTATTATTATTATTATTATTATTATTAATTTTAGTTTTGCAATAAATGATTTGTTTATTTGCAGTATAACAAATGTATTTTTACAGCACAATGGCACAAACACTTATTGTCATATCTCCATTACTTTAACTAAATAACATGTTAGCAATAGGAGATTTAAAATAAGTAGTTTGTACTATAAAAAGATGAAGTGGTTTGACGTGATGTCAAGACAGATATCGTATCAAATAGATTTGAAATGAATTTCACTAACAGATTCTGAAATTGACTAATGACCAAAGTCAAAGCATCTGACCTGCAGCAGGCTCGTCTTATGATGAAAGATGTGTAACTCAACTTTTCTACTTCAGGGACCTCTGGTGTTCCTAAAACACAAAATCACATAATAAGATAATAATTACACCGTGAAACATAGAGGAAAGACATGACATAAGCAGATTCTGTGTAGTCTGCAGAAAATCAAAATGTGTTTTACACATCCATATTGATAAATGAATAATTCAAGCTAGCAGAACAAAAGACTCCCACCCATCCACCCCAATTTTTCTCAAGATTTAGATGCAGGACCAAAACACAGACACAATTCCCAGTGATTACTACTACATGTAAAAACATAGAGGTTAATTGTCCACATCATTGTGATAAAATTACACAACACTGGATTGGTCTGCATCTGTTTCGCCTGTAAGTGACTGACAATGATTGAGAGTGGAAGTTTTTTCTCTATACGCGGATGGGCCGCCATCAATTATGTATGCCAAATTAAGCACAGAGGCATGGTTACTCAAAGAAAGGTCAAAGTAAGCCAATAATGATTTTTTAATGACATTTTGAAAGGATCCCATTTTCATTCCTCTCAGGCGTTGTTGCTGAGACGACACGTAATAACAAATCAAGCTCTCAGCAATACACTCAAAGTACATGAGTCATTTGTTTCATTGTCAACATGTTCTAAGTGGTTTATCTGCGGAGGTCAAAGGTTAAACAAGTAACACCCAAATACCAACAGCGGAATAACCAATAAGACGCTACTTATAGAAGAAAAGGTAATAATGCATCACGTTACGTAAATGTCTGTCCAACCAGAAGTCCCAGAGCAACTCCCTCCACAAAACAGGCATGCAAGCTTTTTAAGTACATGAGGCCATTCGCCTAGAGAGAAGTATAACAATGACCCAGACCCATACATAAAGGCCAGACGGCGACGGTGGGTTCATCCGCACCCATGTAATTGAAGGTGACACAGCATTTGTCCAATCAACAACTTGCGCCTTAATCAGGTCGACCTATTAAAGGGTTCACTAACCCAAGCGCATCATGGGATTATCACACGCAGTTGGCCTAATGCACGGAGAGTGAGGTGTTTATTATATATTTATTTTACACATAGGCAGGCTGGGAGTCTAACATCACTCAGGCAGAAATGCTCCAGATGTCACCCGACAGTATGTGTGTGACTATGCGTTTATGTGCAAGGGTGTATAAGCGTGTGTAGTTCTGCCTGTGTGTGTGTGTGTTTGTGCGGGACAGAAAAAAGAGGATGTCCTTGTTTCGAGAGTTTTGGTTGTGGTTGTTGTTCCTCGCAGGGTTATATGGATTTATAAAAAGCGTGCTTTTTACACAGCTGACCCCTGAGAGAGAGGTAAAGTAAAATCAAGCCGGGAACAAACAATCCACCCCCTTTGGAGCCTGGTGCAATAGCAGTACACAGCCTTTGCCATTCAGTTTTCTAAAGGGTCTCGGTCTCTAAAGCACGATCGTGAAACGCTTCGGTGCAAAAACATCAAATCCCCATTGCAAAGACCTTGCATCAGGCTCGCTATGATCAATTATTTTGTTCGACACGCTGCTGTCATTCAATGCTTGCTAATGATGTAACATCCTACCTAAGTTTTTCATCATGATGACAAACAGAAAAATACAGTTGACGTGAAATATGTTTTGGAGATTGTCCCCAATGTGACGTGAAGTAATAATAAAAGCACTTTGTTAAATGCATTTCGTTAATTTGCACTTATTGTCACTATATGGTTTTATTATTTATTACAAATTTCGCATCTTCAAAAATGTATGTACCACATTGTACAACCATTTAATGCTATGGTGAAATTTATACAAATTGAAAATATTATGTTTTAAAAAATGTAATTAAAAAAAACTAATCAGAAAACCTTGAGTATTTACTGCTTTTACTATAAAAAAATCTTAACATAAATTACAAAAACATTTTTCAAGGCTACACACATTTTTTAGGGCAATGCGAAAGAGATTATTTCTCCTAATATTCATTTGTATAACTGCATCAAGGTCAGTTGACTTTGGTTACGTCGCCTTCAGGCTTCAGATTTAATTTATTTAGCTATTTATTGGCACCAATGTGAATTCGTGCTCACTTTTCAGTTGATGTTGTGCACATTTGCACACAGTTCCTACGTCCACCAAAAAGAAACCAATATTTAAATTATCTGTGTTAAAATTAGCATACAAGGTCACATCAAAATCCCAAGAATATGCATTTTCAAACTATTTTTATATTACTCTTCAAAAGCAACCTAGTAAAAATCACATTTTATGTAGGTTTTGTTACTACTGACTGTTCTTTTTATAATTTAGCCTAAATCAACACATCCTTGTAAATGTGTGATGCTTAACCTGAATGTGTGTGTTGTGAATGTGACATTGACAGAATAAGTATGGTGAATGTGCACTCTCTAGTCATGTGACTTTAAAGCCATTTTACCCAAATTCACCCTGTGCCTTAGCAACCAAAAAGCTTGAGATGCGGCATCTCTCTCAACCCTTATCCACTGGTGTCGCTGTGGGCCGATGTTACTTTAAAATTGAATGCTTCACCCCCTGTTCTGATCCTTTAATGTTTATTTTGTATCACTGTCCTATTTTTTCATTCATCATTAGAAAAAGAAAAACTGCGTAAATCCACAGACAAAACATGATATATTGCATTTACCATCATTGAGCAGATGCCAAGGAACGCAAATAATAGTATTGACTATTTAAAGTGGTCAAAAATAGACCTGAAATGCCATGTGTCATCCCATTACTATTCTTATCCTGTGATACGTATGATCCAAGCATGCCCTTAAAATTGCACCATGTAAAGCTTATTTTGCAGGCAACAAAGGCTAAATTATCAAAATCTGATAAGAGTGGCAAAACAGCTACGAAGAGTTCATTCACATCACAGGCTAATGAACATCTGAGCACAGCACATCATCTCCACACTGCTGTGCCAATATCAAAGTCTGACCCTGTGGTTTGAAAGAAAACAAAAAGGCGCCATTCGACTAAACCCAAACATAGACGATGACATACAATGAGTCGGGATGCTGCATTATTCTGTTTGTGGCAATAAATGTGTGTTACGACAATCCATTTAAAAGAAGGGATGCATTATTGATATGGACTGAGTGAGCCCTCCAGCGTTTGAGATATAAACGCTTCATCTAAATTCACAGACCTCAGTCCCATAATGTATAAGCGTGCAGTGCACTGTATCCCGGGGCTTCAGCCACTGCAACGTTACCTGACTTATTTCTTTCATATGATATACATCTCTTTTTCAAAACGGACGACTTAACACTTGTGTTGAATTTCAAAGCAGTGCAATAAATGTGTTTCTGAGTTATGGTCCTCTCCGTCTATTATGTTGGGGAGTGTATTTAATAAAGGTGCTATTTAATCTTTGGCTGGTGAGCAAGCGACAAGTGTGCTGTTCGAAAAAACATATACCACACCATCTATTATCCTTAAACCGGGTGGAATTATATCAATAATTGCCAGCTCTCATTCTGAAGGAAATTAGATTAGCAGAGAGCCCAAATTAATTAAAATGACACATTATTATGATTTGTGTCGAAAGAATGTGTGGTGTATAACTGATGGATACGTGTTTTTTTTCTTTCTGTTCTGGTGTGTTGGGCCAAGGCCCAAGAGTTCTCATTGAATTTAGAAAGCATTATGAGAGCTGGCTGCTTTCCTGAGCGATTCGATGATATAACTGTAGAAAGTTTACTAAAAGTCCTCATATATTGTGAAGGACGTCATGCATATCAGCAGTAACTTGTGCGGTCGGGCAATACCGATTCGACCGCCATTTCTGCAAATGTCAGAAACTATTTATACTTCTCAGTCTATTACATAAAGTCAGGCAAAAAGGTTAGCCAGGCACAAGATCAATTTAACCCCTCTTTGTAGAGGTGTCTGTGTGTGCGTGTGACAACAGCTTATGAATAAATAACCATCGCTTTCAAAATACAACAATAGCAAGAACAAACAATGCGCAAAACATAATCTGAACCATTCACCCCATCTGAAATAACATACTGTCAGAATATTCTACATTTGATGTGGGATTTAATTTGTAAATGTTGATGCTGTAAGAACAAAACAATATGTAGGCATGAAGTGTGAATACGTACTACATCTGCAATTTAGGAACCTGGCAGTATTGTGGTGTCATGGGACAGCACAGGCCCCAATGGATTGGATTCCTCTGCTTGAGAATCTCAAAGGATTTTCTGCATACTGTTTATATGACGTGCCATATTCAAAAAACGACTTTCCATTCATTACACTTTAGAAAAATTGTGTCCTTCATTTCTAACACATGAAATGTGTGGCTTCCAAATCTGTGTTATTTCTGTGACAAAAGAGGAATACTTCACCCGAAATAATTACATTTCGTCATATTCTATCCGCCCTCCAGTTGCTAGACAAGCATGATTAAAAAAATGTATCACCATTGACTTTTGTCTAACTATGCGAGTTAAATGACTCATTTAAAAAAAATTTCATAAAAAATAAATAAAATTATGTTATGCTATTAATCTATATATATATATATATATATATATATATATATATATATATATATATATATATATATATAATTTTTTTTATTATATCACAATTATATTATTAATAACAAATGATTATATGTTTTATAAAATGTGAAAAAAGACCTGTATTTCCATTACTGTCCCTTAACCTTAATTTAAAGGAAGTAAGTCCCAAAATATCTTCGATATCCATAAGTGACGATTCAGATGGCTATCTTTCGACATTGATTAATTCTAATTCTGAAGGTTAAATTAATATTTATCAACTTGAATGTTATTCATTCATATAATTAATTTGGAAAATCAAACAATTTATATACAAAGTGTACAAATTCGTTGCGTTTTTGCATTTATTTGCATTTGATTGACATGATATATTGGCTCTATTTTTAAACATTTAACCAACCATTAATTGCTTATATCAAAATGTGAAAATGTGAACCGCTAGCGTAATCTGCGGCAAAAATCTGGTCACAGAGCCTGGCAGGGCCACAGTCGAATGCAGCTCACCGTGCGATTATTGGCATAATTAATGTGACACTGTTCGGGTCAAGCGGCACCCCTCGTCCACTGTCAGAGCAGATGAGGCGTGGGGTGGATGACACGATTTAACCTCGCTTGTTCGGGTCTCCTCAGACAAGCGCTATCCTCCCTAGGGTATCTGCCAGCCACTCGGCAAAAACCAACAGCGGCGACACAAGCCCTGGTTAAATTTTAATCGCAGAAAGTGAAAGAGAGGTCTCCGTCTGACTCCTAGCAAAATGAAGGCTGAAAATATACAAATGAATGAATAAATTATATCTGCGAAGCATACTTGAAACTTTAAATAAACAACAACAAAAAGCGTCTAATTGAGGTCAGACGGAACAGACATTTTTGAAGAACTAGATTCAAAATAATGAGTAGATAGATATCACAAATGAAACCGTTCATCAAGCAAAAGTTAGCGGTATTTTTCTATGCAGAGATGCTCACGGCAATAATTGCCGTAACATTTGTTCCAGGTCAAGTAGTTAAGTGAGTAATGATGTGTCAAAGCTGTGTGGTAATGCCATCAATAGAGCAATTACCACTTAGCCAGAGATTATTATAAGACAAAAGCACATTATCTCATGCACAAAATATAACAACAAAGACGCTAGGTCAAAAGTTTAACTTTTTTCCTTGACTGGGCCGAGTAAATAAAGTTGCAGTTTGTTTATGAACCGATTTCCATGCTGAGAGAAATGAAGAACCAAATCTGAAACAAGATTTAACCTTAAAATTGTGAAAATCGCATCAAGTCGAGCACATAAACGAAGCGCTTCGGCATTACCTCACGCCTGTCAGCCGTGACTTCGGTTTGTCACACGTTTCCAGCCGTCTAACGGTCTGGGCCCACAAATTTCCAGGCAGGATAGACTCAGACGCGTTAGACGTATGTGAACGGGAAGCTTTTCTCAGACTATTTCGATGTTTAATTGGCAACAGAGACCTGACATTCCAAGACCCAGACGTATCTGCTGATGACACCTATTCTTCAAATTTATAAGCGATCGGGTAACTTCGCTTTCTGCTCGGTTTCCGAAGCCACGCTTCGACCTTCAAGAGGTTGGAGATAATTAAAAACGAGAATCTGAGAATTAAATCCAGCTGGGAGTACAGCTTCACCCATGGAGCAGGTAGTGTGAACGGAGCGAATACTATATAGTCATCTTGAAAAATATATGATTTTTCCCTTTAGACGAGAAAGACCACATAGGGCTACTTGATCGACCACAACACAGGGTATAAGCAGCGGGGAGCGGAGATAATTGAGTCGAAATTGGTTTCCCATGACAATGAAACTTTGTTCCTTACAATTAGGGCTTCGACGTGACTTGGAAAAGCATTCTTAAAAGAATGGCAGCTTTCTTTTTGTCTCAGGCCACTACTTGGTTAATAAGTGCAGGTCGAGCTTTCATACATTGAGAATATATCAATGCATGCCTGGAAGCTTCAGCGTGATGCTGTAACTGTAGCTGTCTGTCATCAGAATTTTGTTTGATGCGATTGTCAATTCTTATAGGCTGAATTTCATGTAGACTGCCTGTTTAAGAAAATGCTGCATGCACGTGAAAGGCATTAAAGAGAAAAAACATCAAAGAGATGTAACATTTTGTGTGTACGTTCAACTCTCTGTCACCCTTTTAGCTTCCTGGCTCACGGCGAAGGAGTCTGAGTTGCTATCAAGTACCATCTTGAGATGCAGTGTATATCTACCCTATACACCTGAGAATTCACACTCCTACGAATTTCCTTTCCTTCTTTTTATCTGCCGTGTTATTAAAACAATGGCAGAGGCAACACAGCCAACACGCTCATTTAGCAGATCCATTTTGATTTATTGTCTCACAAACAAAACTCTCAGTTTTGAGTAATATTCTGCACATTGCACAAACCATATATTTTTATCTTGTGCCAATTGTCTTAATGGGAGGCAAAGTACCTCCTAAAAGAGCCAACTTAAATACAATTTTAAACTCATCTAGCCAGAATAGTTGAGCCAAGTTAAATAATACTTCAACAGCGGGTAGGTAGGGAATATTTATTACAGGGTGTCATTATCTCAGAAGCAGATAAAAGGGACTTCTATTTCATTTTTATACAGATAAATGTTGACAATTAAATGTTACACAGGGGGCGACTATCTCTAAGCACTAAATCAACCTCAAAGCATGGAAAACATGGAAAAGGGGACTCATTTTTCATTTGCTGAAATATGTTTTAGTTAGGAGTGTTATGGGGTTATAGGTATCTGTTTTTGCCCCACTTGTGAAATAGCTAGGGGCTGAATTACAATATTATATTCTGTTTTTGTAAAACATGGTGAATTTATTTAGTCATTTCTGTTGGTACACAGTATTTTCCAGTGTTGTATTTATAAACATAAAAAAGACTGATATGATGCATGTCACAGTAACTATCATACTAATAACTGTGATTGATATTGTGTTAGAACTACACATAATAATAACCTGTCCTCCACCCATATCACTAAAGAAGTTCTTTGTCATTTTCATTAAATACAACGCATTAGAGAGTTTACTGAACTTCCACCTCTACATAAATTCTAAGATTGTGCTATCATTTTGCATTAATAACATAAATTTTCCATTACACAATTCCTGCGTTTTGTGCAACATTACCCATTTACTTAAGAATATGTATGCCAGGTGTCCTTGATACTGTAGGTAAAATAAGACAGTTTTCGGCTCTTACGAGAACAAAAGTAGTGTGACAAAAGAGACCAAAACTACGAACAATCAAGTACCAATGAGAAGATAACAACAGCAGAAAATAACCCAATGGCTCAGTGAAAAGAGGTGTCTTACAAATAGAAACATAACAACCACTGAAATTTGGGCCTGTTGCTAAGGCAAAAAATATGAAATAAAAGGCAGAGCAAGCGAAGCCGTTGATTGGCTGTAAGAGAGGCCCGGGTGGGGATCCCACAGTGAACAAAATGACACCAAAAAAAAACCAATGCAAAACCTGACACAAAAGTCCCCTCAAGCTTCCTCTCTGGCTTTCACACAAAGTGTTTATTAAAGTCTGTGTAACTGAGTGTGTCAGAAACTGAAAGAGTAAGAACTAAACTCCAAGCTATTACAGAAAACTAGAGTCGGATAAATGGACTTGCTTCACAAGAACAAGACGGAGATAGTCCATTTCTTTTGTTTCTCTTTTTTGTTTTTGTAATAGTATTAAAAAATAGATTTTTAGTATAGACCCCTGACAATTTTCGTCTCTTTACTGTAAAAAGACAGACATGCAATTAATATAATTGATTTTTCATGCCTTCCTCATCAATTGATATCACATCTGCACATGTTGCAGTGTGTCAGACCTCCTTAGCAGGGGTCCTTTGAGGCGTTCTATGATAAAAAAGCAGAAATGTGCAAAAACATGCTTGCTATTGAAATTCGAGATCACAAACATGCAAGTGTGCGCAAAAAAAGACTGTGAACTGATATGCAGTAATAATAAATATTAAAGGCGGCACTGGTCTTTGTGTATTTGCACTTGATTATCTAAATTAACTCATCATAATAATTAAAAAGAAAATAATATAATAATTGTATTTCTGTCTGCAAATTTAATAATAATATATATATTTTATATTTTTATATTAGCCCAATCATTGCATGTTTAAATTGACAGTTAACCATGAAAAAATAATGTCTAAACTTCTTTTTCCCAGGGAAAACAGCTGTTGGACCCTATTGACTACCATAGTAGGAAAAGAAGACGGTGGTTGTCAAAATTACCCCTGAACTCTTTGCTGTCGTACATTCTTCAAAATATCTTATTTTGTGTTCAACAAAATAAAACTAATCAGAAAGTAATTTACCTATTTCAGTGGTCAATAGGGTCCCAGAACTTTTTGGTTATAAGCATTGTTCCTTATATCTTTCTCCATGTTCAACCAAACAAAGATATGTTTACATATTTTTAAATGTGTGAATAATGTAAGTAAATGATGACAGAAATGTTGTTTTTGTTTAAACTATGCTTTTATGAGAAGAATAACACTTTGGAGGTGAACTATTCAATTGAGTTGCAGTTGCAACAACTTAATGAATCATTTAATGTCATTTAAGTCACATAAATTTATGTAACAGAATAACATGGATATCAGCATAGGAAAAAATATACAAGGGGTTTAATATCAGCAAATCAAGAAAAATGGACCGATTCATGTAATTCAGGCATAAAAATGGAATTTCTTGTACGATATTATTTATGTTAACATCCGTGTACATTATGCCCTGTTTGTGTGGATTTTTTCCTGCAATGCACAAAACAATGTGGTGTGAATTTGTTTAAATACATGGAATAAATGCTGCAGTACCCTTGTTTTTGTGTGGTATATTACTAAAGTGTATTATAACACACAACTTTGAATAAATAAGACAAATATATATTGAGAAGTTTGTCTGTTGTTTTGCATAAAAGCATCTGCCAACCGTGTAAAGGTACACACGTAAAAAGGAAGACCTGTGTATATTTAATTCCCACATAAGTGAGCTGTAAATTCCCAGTTTAGGAAAGACTCATCTTTAAACCAAAATCTTCACTGTGATAAATTCTCAAAAACACCATTTGTGTAAGTGCACGTGTGCACACCTGCATGTTTATGTGAAGCTGAACTCTCTTCTTCCTCATACATCATGGTAATGTGAACTTCTGACACCGCCTGTGATAGACCTGTTGTGTGCCAAGCCCGAGTACACAATTACCACTGATTTGCTCATCTAGAAAAGCAAACTCAATCAAAAATAATGACTCTCTGCTCCGCAGGTATTTGCATAATAATAATATCACTACCTTAAAGGAGTCGCCAAATAAACTATTTCTCCTCTCCCTGACAATGAAGTGGGAGAAATTGATTTTCCTGTTTCCACATTTGTGCGCTGCTGCGGCGAACCTATTTTGGGGCAGCGTTACTGGCAGCAAGCACAAGTAGAAAGAAGAAATATAAATAACTGAATAAATAACTCCATAACATTGCATAATTAAAAAAGAAACAGCGAAATGGTGGAAGAACGCGGATGTCTCCTCTCTCTGTGACTACTATATACAGTACTGTGTGTCTATTCCTTTTCTGCGTCTGTGGAACAGCGTGAAACTGTGATGGGATGCAGGAGGAATGACAGAACATAGGACAGAGCATAATGCAGGAGCATGGAAGTGAAAAATGTATTCATGAGCGGCTGGCGGCATGTGTGTGTGTCGCGTGACCAGGTGCTCTTGTGTAGAGGCCGACTCAGCCTGCAGCTGTGATGGATGAGCTGGCTGGAGTGTTGGACAGGTAACACTGCACTGTGGGAAACAGATAAAAAAAATACATAGGGGACTCTATAAACGAAGTGAGTCTTTATGAACTTCTTGGAATCATCACATGAAGAGCATGTTTTCACAAATTCGAGAGAGAGAGAGAGAGAGAGAGAGAGAGAGAGAGAGAGAGAGAGAGAGAGAGAGAGAGAGAGAGAGAGAGAGAGAGAGAGAGAGAGAGAGAGAGAGAGAGAGAGAGAGAGAGAGAGAGAGAGAGAGAGAGAGAGAGAGAGAGAGAGAGAGAGAGAGAGAGAGAGAGAGACAGAGACAGAGAATAGTGGACAAGGTCTAGGATTTACAGATACTAAACTATTTTAACCTTATGGTGGTCATGATGAGTGTCTAAAGAATAGTACGATTTTCAACTAATAAATGACAAAAAGTTATATGGAGGCTTAGAATTACAAAAGCGTGTATCACACTGTTTTTAAAACACTTTCCCTTTTAGATTTGCACAGCATGACAGAGCTATATTGAATATATCTTTTTCTTCTTGGTTACTGTAAAAGTGTAGATTTCATGAAGCACTCATATTTTATAAAAAAGTGACTAAATATAATATAATGCAAATAGCGCTTCTGGAAAAAATAGTGCTAAAATAAAATAATTTAGTTTAAAATCAAGAGTTAATTTCGCTTTTTTTATTACATTTGTTTATCTGATAAATAAGTATCTATTTACGCAATATTTATGATATTTTTGATGAATTATAATACAAATATTTGAGTTAATCAGATTAACTTTATTTTTTAGAAAAATTTAAGCAATATATTAACTTAATTTCAGTCACTTAAATGTACCTGGTTTTTTTTGTAAATTGTTTCATGTAAAAACACAAAAAAATGTATAGGGGTGGAAATAATAAATGTGTTGACATCAAACAAAAAAATACATATAACCTGCGACTATTCATTATTCTATGCCTCAGTTATTCTCAATCCCATCTTGAAACTGATGTAGGTGGTTGGCTTGGCAAGGCCTGCTGTGTGCATTCGACTCTCGAGCACACTGATGTTCTTCTATCTCTTCATGTCATCCTGCCTAGTGAGCATGTGTCCTGTGGAAAGTGTTGGTTGTTGCGGTTTGTCAGCGCCTCTTCCCCTCTTTCATTTGTGCAGTGAGCATGTCGTCTGCACGCCTTCACACACCCTCTGTCGCACACAGATTTGCAATATGTGGTTTTTAGGAAAAAATATTGATAGCAGCAATGAAATTTTGGTTGAAATTAGAGAGTTGGAGATACTACGGATGTTAAACTATATATCATTTGTAGATCCAAACTTGATTTAGGAGAGGGTTTGATTTGGAGGTCAATTTAATAATATGTTAAACTTAAAAATTAAAATGGAATCCTAAAACTCTGTTTTAAAAGTTGTATATCCATTGTATAGACACTGTAAAGATGGGAAAGAGAACAAACTAAAACCTGAAAGTTCCATACAAGCCAATTCTTCAAATAAATTTGTTTTAATTTATTGAATTAAATCGTTTTTTATGTAATCAATCAGTCACACTGTAAGATTAGTGTCTACAGCATATATTTATCTTTTAATATTATTTTGATATAAGTCAAATTTTTAAAACCTGACTTAAAAAAAATATTTTAAAGAATGTTGATTCCCATTAATAGTCTTTTATTTACACAGAAAATCCATGGAAGTCAATAACATTTTATATACTATATACATTCACATAAAATACAAAATTAAAAAATTATTTAGATATTTAATTTACTTCACTTATACTCACTTATTCTATAATATACTAAATAAAAATAAATGTGCCTCCAACATAAGTAATGGCCCACTAAACTGTACTGCAGTGGAGGAAAGTGAGATCTTTACTACACACTACACAAACGGGTCAACAGTCAATAATAGACTAGGCCTCTTCAAGTGTGCGCTGAATGCTGGACAGAGGGCAGTTTTTCATCTTCATGGCTGTATAATCCTTCGAGGTTGGTTGGTGAATTTTTTATGCATCTGCATTCCCCGTAGTTTCAGGAACCCCGGCAGCGTGTTTCTCTGTCTTCCCCAGAGGCGTTAAAATGTTAACAAGATAACAACTTCAAAGGAATGGAGAAACACGCTGGCGCTGCATGTCCAAATTTGTGTTTTAGATGTGCGGAGAGCTGTTTTCATGCATGCTTATCTGGTCCATATAAGAAGGCAGTGTTCGATGAACAGCTTGAGAAAGGGACGGAGTGCTTTAGGTGAGAGCATGCATAACAATGTCCAGCATTTTAAATGTAATAGCTATCATTACGTGTCGCGGTTACCACCACTAATTCCAAACCTTACCTGACTAAAAAGGACCAGAGGGAATTTTATAACGCTATGCTTCAAAATGTAAAAAAGATTAGGCCTTAACTAGATCACTTTTCATATTTGGTATCAACATAACTGCAAAATGATATGTCAGTTGCAGTTTATTTCACTCTGTTCATGTAACTGCTCAGTAAAATGAATAACAAGTACTTAACATTGAAATTTTTGTGAAGGACTTACATTTACAGGAGTCATGTAATGTAAGCCATTGTGCCTGATGTGCTGAATTAAAAAGAGGAATATCACAGAAATATTGTACCATTTTTTGCAAGCGGTTACACTAAGACGAATACCACCTACCGAAACCTTTCCCTCATTATGTCATCAAGCGCTTATCTGTCACCATGCAAGAATAACCGCACAACAAGTCACAACAATGACAAGGATTTTCAATTGCAAGGCGAAAGTTTTCTGCAAAAGCATTCACATCACAAGTGGTGTTTGCCCTGTAGTTTGCCGGCTATTTCTGGTGGTAGGAAAGAAGCCGAGCTCTTAGGGAAATTACTCAAAATGTGTTTTAAAAGAGAGTTTTTCAGACAGGAGAATGAGGACACCATGGGGAGAAAGGCATACCTGCTTTTAGTGCCTCGCCATGGGAGTCCAGCGATCAAGAGACGGGGATAATTTAGTTCCTAATGTCAGAGAGTGACGCTAAACGTTTGCTTGCTTGAACCATCACAGTTCATGCTTACAATGACTCAGAACATGCAACTTTAAAGGGATAGTTCACCCAAAAATAAAACTTCTGTAATCTCACTTTGAGTTGTTCCCCATCTGTAAACATGTTGGTGTTCTGGTGAACACAGAGAAAGATATTAAGAAGAATGCTTTGGACCCCTTTTGACTACAAGAGTAGGAAATTCTTTTTTTTTTTTTCTTATTGAATCTGTTATGGTAGTCAAAGAGGTTTAAGAATTGTTTAGTTACGAGAATTCTTCCTAATATCTCCATGCTCAAACAAACAAAGAAATGTTTACAGATTTGGAACAACTACATGACATTTGATATTGAACTTTTTCTTTTAGGATAATTGAAAACAAAATATTTTTTTAATCTCTCTAAACAAATGAATGTCTTGAGTATCAGACAACTTTTGAACAAGAAAAACACCATGTAAGTTTTGCTAAAGCAGGTCAACAACATAACAAGATAAAGCATGTAACTGATGTAACAAATGCATCAAATAGAGTTATTGTCCAAAAAGAGCCAACGGCAACATTATTTACGGTAACATCTGTAATAAGATGTTATGTGATGTTTTTAGATTTAGACATTGATGATAACATGTCATTTCAAATCTTGAAAGCAATGTTAGAGTAAAGAAGTCCCAGTACCACAAATGGTTGCCATAGTAACGCACCCATACCAGAAAAGCAGCTACAAAGCATTTTTTTTTTCATTTATGTGAGAGGAAATTCTGGCAGTGAATTAAACTGTGCTACTGTATTGACCTATTATTTATCCGGATGAACAATTAATTTCATGTTGAAACAAGAGTACAGGGTAAATTCATGTCCTTTGAAAAAAAAATGTCTAATCTTGTTAGGTTTATCCATAATAGTATTGAAACAATTAACATTCAGGAAAGCTATGGAATATATTAATAATACTGTTTAAATTGTATGTATATGTAAGCTAAACAAATAAGCAAATCTAATAAATAATGTTAATAAAATATTTCTATTTGAATCTACCAAAAAAAGGTGTACAATAAAGAAGGTATTTGATCACAATCTGTATATATATATTTTTCCACTGACAATAAAATTATAAATCTATAACTATAATGGTAGGTTTATTTTGACAGTGAGATACAGAATAACAAAATCATCCAGAGAAAAGTATGTCAAAAAAGTATTTCATCCCCTATCAAGTTCTATCTCATTTTTATTATCTACTTTCAATGATCATGAGAATGGAAAGGAGTCACCACAAAGCTACATTGGAGGATCATTCCAATGATCTCAGGACAGCTAGGAGCATAATCCGTGAAACTCACTTCGCCGACAAGGACTGAAATCCTGAAGTGCCCACAAGGTTCCTCTGATCAAGAAAACACATGTTCAGACCCGTCTTAAGTTTGCCAATGAACATTTGAATGATTCAGAGGAGGACTGGGTGAAAATGTGGTGGTCAGAATAGACCAAAATCAACTCGCTGTGTTTTAATGAGGAAGAATTCTGCATATGGCTTGCATATTAAGAACACCATCCCAACATTCTGCTTTGTGGTGTTTTTCTGATGAGGACCATGTACAGTAAAATCTTTGGTGAGAACCTGCTTTTCTCAGCCAGGGCATTAAAATAGGTAGTGGATGGGTTTTCCGGCATGAAAACGACCCAAAACACTAAAGTGGCTCAAGAAGAAGCACATTAAGGTTCTGGAGTGGTCCAGCTGGTCTCCAGACCTTAATTCTATAAACATTTGTTGAGGGAGCTAAAAGTTTCAGTTACCAAACATCAGTTCACATTGTTATTCCCCCTCTCACTGTGCAAATAAACCTAACATTAGGATTATAGACAGATCATTTATTTGTCAGCGGCCAAACATTTAATCAGGCGCAGAACAAAACTGTTTTTCACTGTATATTACAAATATACAGTTCGATAAATCCTTTTTAATTACATAGGTTAAAAAAATATTTGTACGTTTGCTACAATGCATATAGGCGAGATAACGAAAACACAAGAAATGATGCAGTGATGGACATTTTTTCCAATATCATGATGATTTTATAGAGTAATGTGTGGTGTGTGTTTAGGTTAGCTTTTGGTTTTGAAAGCTGACTAAAAATGGGTACTTTTGGAACCAAAAATGGATCTTCTGTGGCATATCTGAAGACTGGTGTTGATCGCATGATTTAACAATACAACAAATAAGCTGTCCTTTCTGACTAAATGGTTTACAACAGGTTCACATCATTCGTTCTGCTAATACCCCCAATGGTTTAATATGACATTTCTGAATCTCAGCGTGGGGTTCAAATAAAAGTCTGCTGGTGTTTGATGGCAGTTCAGAAGAGGATGGGCATGTTTTATCATGAGCTGAAATAAAAATGGGTCAAGCCTTGGTTGTTGCCATGCTGCACACGAACAGTGGTGCTGCGCCACCAGGATTGGAGCATTCGATTGGCTGGCAATTTCGGGAAGGCCCACACCCCGGGAAGCGTACCTCATCTGGCATTAGTTAAGCTGAGAAGTCAGAAGGGGAATTCCTTTAAAGGAGAGAGAGGGCCTTAGGAAACAGGGATGCTGGGATGTAGGAGAGGAAGAGGCTAATCCTCACCTGGAGCAAACTGGTCCGAACTGTTGGGAAGCTTAGCTATCCATTAATGCGAGCTTGTGTGCGCCTGAATGTGTGTAACTGCTAGGGAGGCCTGACCATTTGTTTTCAGAGCTGTACATGCAGTAGGGTTGTGAATTCCATTGCAGCTGCTTAATGTCTTAGTGTTAAAGTTCTCAACAAAAAAATTAGGCCACAAGGAAAAAGATTAATGTTGGGAAAATGCTCTCTATCATGTCTCGTCCCACAGAGTCCAGGGTTAAGAATAAAAGACTGTGTTGTAATCGTATAAAGCGATTCAAATGTCATTTGATAGTGTTAAGCAGTACAGGGTCCAGCTTGTTAACAAGACAAAAATATTTGATAAGCACATCAAAAATACACATTTAATCATAACCATGCAGAAGAAACTGGTGCTGGCGGGTAATACATACAAATATGTCATTCAATTCCAATGTCAAGCTACATAAAACATAAAAATCTAGTTTTTCCAAAAGGTTTTATGTATAGGTCAGCTATCTATATTTTCATTTAAATACCCATGTAAAGTCTTTCTTTTTTTTAAATGCATTCATAATGGAATTGTTAAATCCTTAACAACTATATTTTGTATAAATGTGCACATGAGAATCAAAATAAAAGCACAATTTAATTGTTTTACGTTTCTGCATTTGCTTGGAATTATTGATAATGGTTTTTGAATTTTTTGAATGGTTTTTGAATTTGAAATTGCGACGTCTCTTAAAACTTGTATGAATTTTCTTTTTTATTTATTCTAAATATAAAAAGATGATTTAACATATTAGTAAGTTATATTTATATTTCAAGTTTTAATCGAAACTGTTATTAGAAGTAACTAAATACCCTTTGGGTAATTCAAAATCTTACAAGAACATATTATTATTTTGCTCTGAAAGCGTTTTTCCCTAAATATAATCCAAACTACTTATACATTTTTTTGTCAATGTGATTCATTTTAAATTAACATAAGTATGTTCATTGATTGATTTATTGATTGATTAGACCAAAATACGAATATCACTTACTATCTACAACATTGCCTTTAATTCATTTTAATTTGAGTAAAATAAGTCAAACAAACATGCTTAAAAGATAAAAATTCATAAATATTAATATTATGCACAACTGTCATATGGTCATAATTTATAATGTACATAATTATTTTTTTCCTTTTTATTTTGCCTCTTCTTTTCATCTTTCTTCAGAGATCTTGTCATGTACTTCACAAAAATAGACCAGTCCAGAGTTGCATTTGGAAAAACGTGTTGATGAAAATAGTAAAATACATGTTTGACTAAGAGTGAAATTGAGCTTCATACTGATTCCCTCTGTATAGTCCACTCAGCAGGCCATGAAATCTCATGCAGCTTCACTAATCAAACTTTCCAATTAGCGCTTATGGGCCCGAAAGCAGCTAACATTAAAAGAGACACAGCACAACATTAACAACAGTCTCCCTCCTTTCATCAGCAGAAAGAGAGAGGAAGAGAAAGAGAGAGAGATATAGAGATATATATAGAGAGAGAGAGAGAGAGAGTGAGAGAGAGAGAGAGAGAGAGAGAGAGAGAGAGGAGAGAGAGAGAGAGATGAGAGAGAGAGAGAGAGAGAGAGAGAGAGAGAGAGAGAGAGAGAGAGAGAGAGAGAGAGAGAGAGAG
Organism: Triplophysa yarkandensis; assembly: GCA_033220385.1. Classification (NCBI taxonomy): domain Eukaryota; kingdom Metazoa; phylum Chordata; class Actinopteri; order Cypriniformes; family Nemacheilidae; genus Triplophysa; species Triplophysa yarkandensis. Next base: position 11,502,134 of record CM065655.1, read on the forward strand.
AGAGAGAGAGAGAGAGAGAGAGAGAGATGCAGATCCGAGAGAGAGAGAGAGAGAGATGCAGATCCGAGAGAGAGAGAGAGAGAGAGAGAGAGAGAGAGAGAGAATGCAGATCCGAGAGAGAGAGAGAGAGAGATGCAGATCCCGAGAGAGAGAGAGAGAGAGAGAGAGAGAGAGAGAGAGAGAGGAGAGAGAGAGAGAGAGAGAGGAGAGAGAGAGAGAGAGAGAGAGAGAGAGAGAGAGAGAGAGAGAGAGAGAGAGAGAGAACAAGGACAGAAGCATCTTTAGTGTGCCATAAGTAGGTGTATAAAAAGTTCCACTTTAGTGACAGGAGGAGAAACACTACTTTTTCTATTTCTTTCTCTTTTTGCGTGTTGTCTTCTTTCGAGCGACCTGCCGGGCTCGGGCTGCTTGGGAAATGGCTCTCCGTTGAGACAACTACCATAGTGTCACTCGTTTTTTTGTGCGCTTAACTGTCAGCACGTCCCTGTGGATGGAGACAGTGTGGGTACCAAATGAAAAAAGTAGGGGAGGGGAGTCTGGGGTACAGCCAGAAAGCAAAGTAAGAAGGAAGGAATCGTGGTGATAAATGGAAGGAGTGACAGTGCTCAGTGAGGCTGCCAAGCGAAACACCGGCGGTTGATCTGAGGCCCGTCCACTGTCCTTTCTCACAAGCCCATGACCCCTTTATCTATGAATTGTGTGTGTGCTAAAGAAGGCTTTCACAATGAAAACAGTATTCTCTCTCTCTCACAAACACCTCCTCAGCAGCTTTGCCTGGTCATGCTGGCTGTTGCGGGTGTGCAAAGCTCCTACTGTGTTCTTAATTAGCTTCATTGATTGAATGTATTAATTAATCCCTGTCCTGAATAAATCATGCACAGACAGTTGTGTAGCATGAATTATTAGTGACACAAATTTGTTGCCACAGATGTCTCCATCCAAATAAGATATAAAACTTAAAGTCACCTTGGGTAGATTCGCTGTTATATAACGGGATGGTTATATTTTTCAAATTGTTACATTTGTAACTTTTGCTACTATTCTTACTTTAAGGTACATTAAGTTATATTAAAAGTAACAATGATTGATTTAAAACATGTTTTGAAATGAACTTAGATTAACAAAAGCTGGAGAAGTATTCATGTTCCTTTAATCTAAATAAAGAATTTACATATGGTCAACAAATACAACCTTATTTAACATGTGACTTTAAAGATATGGAAACATTTAATACAAATTACATAATTTAAAATAAGTCAATGACGTAAATTTGGTGTGACAAAATAAAACAATATCGATATTAATAACTAAATTATTTAAATAAGTTTATGTGGCTCAAATAAGAATCACTTGTAGTCAACTACCCTAATTTAAAATGTTTGTTTGCATATATATATATGCATCACATTTAATGTTTTAATAGTTGAAACACTAATCCAGTCGCTGGGTAAATTTTCCCAAAAATAAAAAACCTTATTAGCTTAATATTTTTTAGTGTGAAATTAATAAAATCAAAAAAGTCAAATAGTTAATTTCTCAAAATGTATTTATATTATTTTCATATTTAAAATGTTTCTATCAACTTAAAATACATTTAAACCTTTTGGTGAAATTTAAAAGAAATATTTTCAATGTTTCCAAAAAAACATTCAATTTATTCAATTTTAACAGTATACTTAATTGACCTGACAGCTTATATTTGTAATTTAAGTTTCACCAAAACATGAGTAAAAACATGTAATGTGAATTTGATTTTATTATTGCAATAACAGTGATATTCTGTATTTGTATTTTAAAACTAGCCTGTAAATACATCACTGATCCATGAGTCAATCAATAAAATTAACCTCTGTTTCTAGTGGGCTTTGTATGAATATCTCTATAGCTTTTAATTGCTGTATTTTTTCAACATTTAACATGTGCGATGAAAGCAGACGTTCACACAAATCCCCCAAGACATTTTCAACATAAGCTCCAAACTCTCATAGGTCACATTTTCATTAGCAAACAGCACGGGCTACAACGCCTCCATCTCTGACCTAAGACACTGTGGGAATGTCTGTGGATCCACAAAACGATGCCCTTATGCCACGTCAAAGAAAATTGTGATAAATGCTGCATTAGAAAAAATATTGCCCACAGAAAAAATATCTGAAACGTTTTAAACATAGCACTTGAGATGAATTGCTTAGTCTTACTTGCTTTATCATCACTTCTTGACTTTGGGGACATTAAGAGCCTTATTGACAATAAAGACCCTAATAAGAACATGCTGCTACAAACGCAGGCAGAAGCAAATAGCTGAAGCAGAAAAACGTGGAAATTCCTCATTTACTGTAAACACTGTGTTGCCCTCAGAGTGCTATTGATGAAAGCATCATGTAGCTAAAACAGCAGGCCCGAATGCATGTGGCTAAATACGGTCACAGGGCTATAAGCACATCATCAATAAAATTGATTTGGCACCGTCTGCCTGCTTGGTTTTGCCTTTGTCCTCCATTTTTAGAACTCGAGGATTACTTTCAGATGCATTGCAGTGTTGAAGAGTAGCACTGTTCGTTCCGAATTCTCAGAACCAAAAGCGATGTAAAACACAAATAGTTTCGATACCTCTCCATCTGTAGGAACCGTTGGATGTCTAAGTTTGGGCCGTTAATGAGAGTCTCGAGTCCCGCTCGGTTATGGAAAGCTTAAAAGGGCAGGCGGAAGATATAGCAGAAATGGCAAACACTAATGTGGGACTTTTGATTCATTTTTCGTTTAGTTGATACGCTGGTGCTCATTATAGGAGAAACAACCGGGGTCTGTGTGGGTGTGCGCCTCGCATGGAACGCTTGTGAGGATTCAGCATTTTAAAAACTCACTCCGAGGGATATCGGGCCGAGGGTTCGGACGCTCGTTTGAAGTGATCTACTGTTTAGTGGAAGAGGATAATGACCATTGGTAACCCTCTCGCTCGGGCTCAGAAATAAGAGGATTTTTTTCACCTTTACACTTCAGTGATTATAATAGTTGCGGTCATGCGGCACAAACCGGGTGCAGAAAAATCTATTTGTAAAACAAGCATCAGTGTTTAAATCCATGTTCATTAGCACTTTTGCATCCTTTGGTTACAAAAGACAAAATAATTTATTTCAGGTTCAAATGTGCACACTAAGCACTTATTTAAGTGATGTACAGGCTAGCATCAGGATTTAAAAATCAGTAAATCGTTGGGTTCATGTTTGAACACAAATGAGCTTAGCAAGGTGCTGCTTGGGGATGAGGGATGACCCTGGCACAAGTGTGGCATGGAGCAGTCTGAATCCCACAATCTATCTGCCAGACCTGGAACGAGCCATTCCATAATGATTGAGAAGAACAGGAACCAAAAGCATCATGCCATATTGAGCTTGCGGTTGTTATGTAGGCCAAATCACCTATGATTTAATTGGTTCTTTGACCTATCATTACACATGGATAAATTATATGGAGACCAGCTCACCATGACCTCAAGGGTCTTTTGACTGGAGAGCTGACCTAATTAAACCTTTCCACTGTGTTGGATACATATGTACTTCAAGAGAAAGAAAGGAAAAACAAAGTGGCCACTTTGGAGCCTGAAAGGCTTTACCTGGCCATCTGCTATAATCCAGGTTAATTACTTTGAAAAGGATGTAATGCTGAGAGATAAGGGGAGGGATAGATGACGGGTGCAGTCCCATTGCAAATTTGAAAAAGAGCTTAATGCAGCTGGAGGTCGGGATCAAGGCCCTGGAGATAAGAAAGTAAGACAAGACGGCGGAGTCCGGGTCCTTGGAGACAATGATGAGAGCAGTTTTGAATGCTGCACTTCCTTAAGACAGGGCCCATTATGCACATCTAAATACCAAGGCCATTAACCAGTGTCCACGCCCATGGGGTTTGCTGGAGGAACTACCTCAGCCCTGGATCTACAGATTAGACAGCCTGTAGCCGCCACGCTTTCTCCAGGGAATAGAAGGCCAACACTCAAGTCAGCTCTGCTATTTGAAAGTTTGGCAGAGAAGTAGGGTTTTTATAATGAATATAAGGGAGAAACAGATAAAAATTAAAAAGGGACGTTATGTAGAAATAAAAAAGAATATTGAGGAGTGAAATGTTCATAAAATCGTGAAGGAAATTAATAATGACCTTTAATGAGAAATGTTTGAGTTTATATAGAAAAACAATGACTTTGAATTGTAGATTTGCCAAATCTGAGCTTAATTTATGATAATGTTCGGATACCTGTCGCTCCTGAAGCAAATGCAAATATGTGTACGATTTCTGGCTCTTATTTCCATTAGAAAAATCTGACATTTCCATTTGATCTCCATTTAATCTCTTTGATGTGCAGAAAAAAAAATTATATTTTAAGTTTTTTTTTTAAGTGTCTTGTGGAGATGTGAATTTAACCAGATGTAAAGAAGTTACAATATATGATACATGACACTGTAATGCGATGCAATCATTACTTTAAGCAATCCCTTTTGCACCTTAAATTGTGTTGTGACGCTGACAAAATGTATCCGAGTTTCAGCACGCACCACAGGCCACAAGTAAAAATACAGACTTTTGATGTGTTTAGAGATGCCAGGGGTAAAAACAGAGAAACATCTCAAAGTGATTCGAACAATGGGTAAGTGTCTTGCTGTCATGTGAACAGTTAAGGGGCTATAACCTGACGTACATGTCAAATAGATGGTCTTTGGCATTCTTCACCAACATATACTCTGCGGGAAAGGTGAGTCTACACTCCCCTAGGTGATGAAAAGATATTCACCAAACTGAAAGATAGGTGATTAGCTCTTGTGGAGTTATTCTCTGACAGTAAGATAGGAACAAAAAAGGAAATGTGTAATGCAGACAGATACCGTAAATAGGGCCAACTCAATAAAATAAACTTCTATACAGATTTAAAACAAAGGCTAGCTGGCACGTCAAAATCCAGAGCCTCAGATCTTCTGTCACCCAACAGTGTTTCACCACCACCACAGCCTTTTCATGTATTTATGGGACATGCCAAAGGCACCGGTAACATATCACAGACCGAGTAGCATCTCCAGGTGGTACAAAACAAAAGCTAAAAACTAAGTTTCTGTCAACCGAACAAAGTTGTAAGCACCTCTACATGTCAAGCAGATGGTCTTTGGTATTTTACAACGAAGCATCTTTTTAGTCTCAGACTGGACGAGTCAGCCGATGGCAAAAAACATAGACAGAAGTTGGAAAGGGCATAAAGAAAAAGGCATTTAAGATATTCTAACAAAACAAGACAATAGCTTTGACTAGCTGATTCAGCTAGCCAAAACTGGCCTGCCACATTACAGATCCATACCACGCAGCATGTGAAGCAGGTAGCCATGCAGCTGCGGTAATGGGCTCGATTGTTGGAGGTAATTGTGGTCCTTTAAGTGGCACGTTAGTTAGATGGCAGATCAAGCAGGGGATGCTGTTGTTTTGGTGCAGCAGCGCGCTGGGGCTGATTACGCGCTGCACTTCGACACTCGGCGCATTATTTATTGATGCCGCGCACGCTTTAAAATGCACTGTCACAGCGGTAGGTGGCATTGTGCTGTCACATTCAAAAAAGGCTGCATCTACTGTGAAAAAGTTATTTCTCTCCTTGTATCTCACCATGAATACATCCACAGTTTGAGGGCGCATAGGTTTGGTTTTCCTCTTGTACCTAGTGATTCAAACTTGTATTGTAGTCCTTACAATAGTGTAACTTTCAAACATGATTGTTAACATATACTGGATAAATAACACAACTTTGTAACGATCAGCTGGCGAGAGTTCCTCAAAGTGAGGAAAGGATGTTGTCCTACATTTAACAAAAATTAAGCATTTTACAATAATCATAATAAAATGCATAGTTTTTAAAACATTGTTGTTGTTATAGCCTCATTATTTGTACTATTATTCATATTACTATTAATGTTATTTATTATTATTTTAATGAATTATAATGAATACTAATACTACTTTTACTACTACTGTTAATAATTAATTGTTAATTATAATAATAATAATAACAAAACTTCTAGTGATAATATGAATAATAAGAATATGAATAATATAGTATTATTGCAGTACATATTTCTACGAATGAGTATCGAATTCTGTTCTTTTATAGGCACCAGCCAAAATAGTGTCGGTACAACGAGTATCAATTTAAATAAAATCAACCAGTGCTCAGTTTTGGGGCCTGAGCGAACACGACTGTTCGTATGTAAGAGAGACCACGTGGGAAGTGAAACCCTTTTGTAACTTGTACTGTAATAACACAAAGGGCAATGGCTAACAGAAAGCACCCTAACATCTCATAGAGATTAATGCAGACAACGCTGTAATTCAAATTGTTTTTCTCATAAAATCGTTTACTTTTATGTTGCTTTTATGCACTTTATGTTCATTGATCATTAGTTTTACTTATAAATGTCATTTTTATTTTATTTATATGTTAGACAAACATAAACGTTTGATTACACCATGCCCTGGATGTTTGGGCTTATGAAGTCACTTAAGTCCGAACAAAGTACCGAAAAGGTACCGTTGGTTCCCAATATATGTAAAATGGCATATATATGTTAATAGTAAAAATAATGTTTGCAGTCTTTGCGTGAGTGTGAACGATAAACCAGAAAGCACATTGATTAAGTGTTGATTTTTGGTTATTAAGGTCAGATTTTTACGTTGAAATAAAAATTCCATTCTTGGTCGGTACATCATAATGGTTTAAGTCCAAAATGAATCATTGATTTCATATGGGGGGGAAGTTATCCACGATGTACCATCTGGTCGAAATAATATCTTTATTTGGAAAGTTAATGGCAGGAGTCCGCCATGTTTTTGTCATTTTGTTTATTTTATTAAAAAGAAACAGTAACGCTAAGGCTGCCTTACATCTTCTTTTATGACTAACTGAATATATAATAAAGCCGCTACATGACATGTTTTCTTCATTATAAAGTATTGCACTTCCTTTGTCAATTATGTAATCTTAGCGTAATCTGCCTACACTTAACATGTGTTCCTTAGTGTGGATTTGATAGTTAATGTTTTAATATTAATGGAATGTATTTATACATCAAGTTTTTTTTTATTATTTTCATAAGAGTGTTAATGTTATATGAACTGTTTTTATGCGAAATGTGTGAAGGAGAAATATCACACATATTTTCTGACATTCGTCATTTAATCTTGATTATTTGTAGTGTAAAATCGCTATGTTAACTTTTCCGAAAAGTTTACACAAAACATATACAGATTAAGAGGTGGATCATCCCAAACACGCTTTAACCTTGGGAAATGTGAGACGCGGCGATCTGCTCTGCATTTTTTGTCGCTAGGAAACAAATGTATACACTGTCCTGTCAGTCAAGAGATATAGCGCGAGTACACTGTCGTTTTTGCAAAGACATTTCAAATGTTCAAGCAGAGGTTCTTGTTCTGATCTTGCCTGATCAACCCTCAAAAACAAAAACAGGTGTCTCCGCCACTACTGCAGTCTCTGGACACTTCAAGCAACTGTACAATTCTTTCACCACATTGGGAGCCCCACCCCTCCGTTCTTTCGATTGGACAATGGAAAAAAGGCGAACGATTTTCTCAGCATTCTGTCAAGTGCCTAGAAGTTGCACACATTATAAATGCGAGGCCCCCGGCATGCATAAACAACGTGCAAAAGGCTCTACGCCATTTGTAATCCATTCAAAAGAGGCAAATATAACTGTAGGTCCGCACCTTAGACTGTTTGCTGAAAAAGCAGAGCTCCCGTGGGCAGGCCTCGTGACCAATCTCCTCATAAAGGCTTTTTCAGGAAAGTGCACGCTGATGCTGGTGCTCTTCCGCACTCTCATAGGTGCATGGGAAGAATTTAACATGCGAATTGACAATAAATAACTCTAAATCTTATGACGATGATAGGTTAAATATTTGAAAGAACCCTTCCAAAACTCGTTTTTTGACAAATGGACCATGTTACACATGAAAACACAACATTTTTATAATAGTCTAGAGAACATTTTAATTCATATAAAACGTGAAACTTCTCCTTTAAGTCTTAAGACCTTGAACACCTTTTTGGATGAGTAAAAGACTTTACTACAGTTCTATCAAGAGGTGCTTGGTGGATGGAGTGCTCAAATTATTTTTTGCATCTCTTGACGCTCATTGGAGGTTATGTTTTTTAAATGAGGTTAATTGTGTTTTGTCAAATTAAATACAAATCATCATGTAGTTTTGTATGATAAAGGTTAAGGTTATTATGCTTTATTGCATAACTCCAACCACATGGAAGAGAAGTGGTTTCCCTGGGCATTCCCTAAGATAGAGTGCTAAGAGAGTTCTTTGAAACTTGTGAGAGAGAATGTTCATTTCTGATTTTCTTTACCTGTTTACACAAAAACACTGGAAAGTTGTTAGAATATAAAGTTCAGATCAATGCTGGCTATTTTCTATCTAGTATCTTTCTTATTACATTAGTCAAAAAAAATTGCCAGACTAAATTATAATTTATAATGTAGTGGTCAACATGGTTACAAGGAATACATTTCAGTCGCAATTTAAATTTTTACATGAACTGGAAATATCAAAAAGATGATGCATATACTTCCAAATATAAAAATGTCAGCTTTTATTTAGCCTATGAACTCCTTTTTCCTGAAAGTGTCGCATATATAGAGGAGTATAAGTATTTGATCATCCTGTGATTTAGTACGTTTTCCTATTTAGAAATCATGGAAGGGTCTAGAATTTTCAGCATAGGTGCATTTCAATTGTGAAAGAGAGGGATCCTAAAAGGAAAAATTTATTTGTAAATTACTGTGTGAAATAAGTATTTAATCAATTCGCCAGATTTCTGACCCTCATTGATCTCTTATTTTGCTTGTAAATAATCCAGCTAACTTCTGCTCATGATTGTAAATTAGCAGCTGTCATAAGCCACCTTTGCACCCCACAATCAGTCAAAAGTCTAAGTAGCAACATAAGCAAAACCAAAGAGCTGTCAAAAGACACAAGTCACAAAATTGTAGACCTTCACAAAGCTGGAAAAGGCTGACAACTTGGTGACAACTTGTATCAGCATCATTTCTATTAGTAATATTAAAGTATATTTTGGCATCTACTTTGATACACGCACACACACACACACACACACGCACACGTACACGCAGTTTTAGAAAATATAATAATGATAGCTAAATGCAGTGGTAAGGAAACAAATAATATTAACAAGATATTAGTTGGCCAACACGTTGGTCTTGTTGTGTTAAATAATATTTTTAAGCTAAAGTAAAAAATTTTAAGCTAAAGGAAACCTATTTTTTGTTGAACCAATAAATCTTTTTTTATAGTGCACAGGAAAGCTTGGGGGGTTTGCCTTAATCCTCTGCTTGGGATGGAATGCGTATTATGTTTCTATTCATCTCCTGACCTTCCACCACATGTGAGAGTAAAATGGCAGTCTAAGAGCGGTGAAGCAAAAGGATTATGCCGTGTACTGCTGCAATAAATGTATCTGTACTGTTTTATTGAAAAAATATAACCACAACTGTATTGATGCTTGGAAAGGATTGACTGTCAATCGGACAGTCTATATGGAGTGGATATGAGAGTAAATTTAATTATGGGGGTGAGATTTTCCCCAAGAGCAGGGGAAGAGAATTGTTTGGCATGGCCTCAGAGGTGCATGAAATGGCTGTTTGAGAGTTCTGTCACAGGACTTCAGCAATATAAATAATATTTAATAATAATAATAATAATAATAAACTAAACATAAAAACATTATAATTGCATTCTTCTTCTTCTTATGATTCTGATTAATAGTATTATAATTATCATGATAATCATCATTATTATTAATAATAATAATAGTACTAAAAATAATTAGAAAAGTAATGGTTTTAAACAATTTTCTTTTATTACTAATAGTATTATTATTGATTTTGTAATTATTAGTAGTAGTATTATTAGTATTATTATTATCGACCTTGTTATAGTTGTTATTATTATTATTATAATTATCATTGGGAATATATATATATATATATATATATATATATATATATATATATATATATACACACTTTCTATTACTTTTACATATAAAAACCTTTTTAAACAAGGATACTACTTTATTTTCATAATTTAACAATTTAACACTTATTTAATATACTTAAATTTTGGCCCAAAACTGTAGGCGGGCTGTTTGAACACTTACATGTAGGGCTTTACTGTGTTACACTAGATAAGAAACTGTATTATACTATATTAGCATTGCATTAATATGGGGAAAATTCTGACCATCCATTTAATTAATTTTGCAGTCCTTTGCAATTTACTGTTCGCATGAAGTCATACGGCAATTCTTATTAGTCTTTGATAATTTGTGAATTGCTAGTGGGCTAGTCGACTCGCACATGAAAGTGTTCTTCGAAAAGGACTCTAGCGACATCCCATCACTCACCCATCTCTATTTATGTGTATATTTTGGCTAAGGGGGTCACTCGAAGCACCTCCTTGCCTACTACATCTAGCTCAGGGACAAATGTGACTCTTGCAAAATTTTGTCAAGAAATTGCCACGGAGCAATTTGCCATGAAATATGGCGCTGGTGAGAAATGCAAAAGGCTGTAGAGTGGAGATATAGAGTGTAGCCGGGGAGAACATTAAAAGCTTGTTTTGTTAGCAGCCCCCTGCTGGCAGAGCTCAGATCAAAGCTAATGCTGGAAATAGGGGATGTGTAAAATTGGGAAGTCTCAGGGCGTCAGCAACTGGGTTGGGCTAACAAGTCATACAGTAGATACACGTTGGTCAGCGTCAAGCCAAAATACTTTTTTGTTCTCGTCCTTCCTCACCGTTTCCGGTCTTCCCTACTCCTCGCCTGCAGTCGCTAAGGAGACTACGTGGCAGTGCATCTCTATGGCTGCACGCATTCCCCTCACACAGATTTGGTTCAGTCCTAATTAAGGCTTCTCCTTTCATTTGTGGAGATAATTGGACTTTCATCTCACCAGGATGCTGCAGCCAAATCTATTCTCTATTCTTTACTTTTTAATGGGAAGAGAAGGGGAGGGGACGTGAAAAGAAAGAAAAAAACGAATGAAACGATGGAAATAAGAAAAATCTATTTCATGAGGGCCAGCCTAAATAATTGAAGATATCTCGGGTCTCAAATATCTGTGGTACAATTAAGTGCCTACCACTTTTTCTGTATTGGAGCACTAACACAACATGAGCATCAGTGTGTTAGATACCTAGGAAAGGGATTTAATGAGGGGTAGACCTGCGAGACAGATGCTTGTGGGAGATCGGAGGAAGGCCCGTAGAGATTAAGTCTATCTGATTCTTAGACTCGGCATTCCCGGTATACAAGTAAACAAGGCCATAAATTAATTTAAATGTGTCCCATTTTGTAGAAGAGGGAGTTATCTGCCCATGTTAGACGGAAGACTCGGGGGAAGCTCGGTCACCCTTAAAAACCAGCCACAGAGGCTAAATCGCCAAACTAGATTAATTTTGATTTGATTTCCAAATGCATGTTTTCCTGATGTGTAGTCATTTCACTATGGTATTAGATCAAAGTAAATATCTGTGAAGTCTGAAGCCTGATGAGATAATGAGATCAATTTCCTGCTCATCCGTTCCCAGTGCACCATCCGCTGCTATGTAAAGTGAAATATTTCATCCTAGGAAAGTTGGAACAACCCAGAACAACATTTCAGATGCAAGAGAAAAACACATTGTTTTCTGTCCCAAGTTTTATAATCGTTTACAATTTTCCAAATGTCAGCCAGTTAGCTATTTCAATTAACTGTCCATTGATTAAAATAACCCACCTCAATGAGTTTGAGCTTTATTTGCCAATGAGAACCCAGCTAAAGTCGTATTTTGGTACTTATTTTTTTTATAGAAAAAATCAAAATACACAATGTTATTGAGATTATAACATGAATATCTACATAATTGACGGAGTAAGACCATATCAAAGATTGAAATTATAGTAAAATTTAATTTAAAGAAAGGTTAGTAATCTGAGAGATAAAAACATCTTTGTAACAAGCAGGAAACACAGCTAGTGATAGATGTAATGTACTGTTTAATCTTAAAAATATAATTGTAAGATCTACTAATTCAAAGCTAAAAAGAGATAGTTTACCCAAAAATTCTTTCATAAATAAATAACCGTCAAGAGCTGTATCAATTCTTCTGTCGAATAGAAAGAAATATGTTTAGAAGATTATCAGTGACTGACTACCATAGTGGACTTATGGTAGTGGACTTATATTTTTTTCTATTGTGGCATTCAATGGTGCACCAATTGTCTATGTTGCAAACTTTGTACCAAATATCATTCTTTCTGTATTTAAATAAGAATTGTACACAGGTTTGGAACTTGAGTGTGAGTACTTCATCAGAGAACAGGGCTTGAAATTACCTTTTTTACTTCAATAGACTCAACTTCAAAAAATTCTTTTCAGTAGAGGTCGCATCAGACTCGGACAAACACTTCCAAATATACTTTCAGATCTCACACCTAAATCTAAGATTTTTCATTTTAATGTCCTTTCTCAGAAAACATATAATTATAATATCTAATAAAAGTTTACATTGAAATCTTGGTCAAAGTATGTGGTATATGTTTAGTGATCTTTATCCACTCTGTAATATCCAATATTTGCTGAAAAATATCCAATATAACCCATTAATGATAAACTAGCATAACTTCAATAGTCGATACATTAACTCTTTATCTTGCATCCCTGCATGTACAGTAAGTTCCTTATTAAAGACTGCCAAGGAATGCAGCAGGCAAACTAAACACAATGTGAGGCCCATAGAAACTGTAGACACCAATGATGCCCGCAGTTGGCCCCAGGAGACATAATGTCTAAGATGTCTCCGACGTCCCCGTGCCCCTTAATTATTTAATTGAGGCCGTTATGTACATTGGGAAGGGAGTAACAGAGTTATTGCTGGCCTAAATCAGCTCTTAATTGAAAGGCAGCAATAAAAGCTGCAGGTGTCCGGCCCTACGTGTCTATAATTGGTGGCCCATGGAGTGCTGGGATGAGCAGCTGCTTAACACGGCAAGTTTGAGAGAGACCGACATGCTTCTTACTAAACCCTCAGAGCCTGAACAACATTACAGTCTATAAAGTGTCCTAACATGATCATAGTCAACACCTTGCTAAATGGAGTAGTTTACTCTAAACACATGTAAGAATTTAATGTTTGGCGACACCTGACATGATTCAATGAGTACAATGTTAATAATTCCGAATGTTACCATAAAACTAAAAAAAAGAGAGTGGGAATTATGATTTTATGAAAATTATGTGTATTCTAGCAGCCAATACTGAATTCAGGATTCTTTCTGATACCAATTTCTAATCCTTGAAGCTTTATTTAACGTATAAGTAAGGTTGATGGTGACAGTCATAAACAATTTTATATTGAAAAAGTCAATTATATTCTGTCATAATCAACAATGTTATATTCTTTGCAGTAATTATAAATATATTAATAAGAGAATTAAATTAGTAAGCACAAATTGATTACACATTATGCAGGTTAATATGCCTTAGTGAATGATTTTCTTATAATAGTTTAGGAAGAGATACCCAAACATGAAAATACTGTCATGTGTTACTAGCCCTTTAGTTTTTCCAAACCTATAGGAACTTCTTTCTTCTGTTGAAAGCCTTTAGAAGATATTTAGAAAAATGTCAGCAACTCTTCAGCTCAACCGGATGAAAATACTGCTTTATTCTCAAATGTTTAAAACAACGTTCAGTTGTGTAAATAGGTGTAATATGCAACTTTGGATAGTCAGAAATCAAACGTTGACATTTGTGTTCAACCCAACAAAGACCTTTATACAGGTTTGTAACATGGTTTATGATTAAATTAATATGCAAGCATTCAATTTTACAACACTGATTGTATTTGAATGTAAGTGTCTTATCCTTGAAATATTAATATCACCCAAAAATGACTAGTGGTTTATCATGGTGTTTTGCTGTCACTCTTCACTCTTGAAAAAGTATTAAGTCTTACTGCAAAGGGTTTGATAAATATATCTACTGGAAACTGACTAACAGAAAGAGAGTGAAAGAGTGAGAGAGAGAGCGAGAGCGAGAGCGAGAGAGAGAGAGAGAGACCCTTCTGGCTGAGCTGTGGCTTCAGAGGACAGAGAGTCGATCGATTCACATACTCAATTAGAGCTGTAATGTTTTAATCAATGCCTTGTAAAAGTATGACAGCAGGCTGTAACTGCCTGTAAATTTATGGCAAACGCTGGTGTAATTGGAAATGTGTAAACAGTGCATATGATAAAGATAGATTCCTGCTGTGATCAATACCATTGATTGGGCTGGGCATTAAATAAGCCACACGCTGAAGAAACTTACTTGGGTGATTTACCCCTGTCAAAGCTTGCTGCTTACGTCTTTGTCGTCGACAGGAGTGGGGGAGCATGGTTTTCCTGTTCCTGTCTGGTTCAGGTAATTACAGCTTTACGGACAACTTGTGAAACAAAATGATAATCTAGCCACCAACACACTTGTCAGGCCTGTGTATTGGACATGTCAAACTTCTTACTCAGCTCAGTGTTCTGTAGTGCCACAATTGAGCTGTTGGTGAATGAGTATATCCAGGAAGTGACCATTTGTTTTCCTTTCTAACGCTTGGATTGAACTTGAATTGAACCCTTTTGACCATGTATACATTTCTACATGCATTGATTTCCTGCCACGTGATTGGTTCTCTCTGGCGAGTTCCAGCAAACAGACAACGCTTCTGTGATGTGGTGTGCGCTCAAAAGTGTGTCTCTTTGAATCAAAGTGTAAAGCTTTCTGCGGGGTAAGTGTCAGGTGCTGTGGTAAATCTCCCGGGCCTAAAAATGCTCTCTCTTCACAAGGGGACTTGGGTCAGGTAAGATGGCTAATTTAAAATAAAAGGGATAGGTACAGAGTGTGAACAGTGGTCCGGCCTACTGGGCTTGCTACCAGGCAAAGCCGGCAGTACAAAGAGGCTGTTTAAAGCGTGGTCTATGATGAAGGCCGGGTGGGACAAGGGAGCCATAAGAAGTAAAAATATATAAAAGAAAAGGAGGAACAAGAAAAAGGGAGAGCCACTTAAAGGAAAAATACCGCTCACAATGGTAAGGATGTCACACGCTGACTTTTAAACCTATGTGACATTCTTATGCGGAACTCAAAAGGAAAATCTTCATAAATGCACGTCCCACATTTTTACATCAAAAGAGAGCGAATTGGAAGTGTCAAGCTTTAAAATTACAAAAAAGCTGGTCTATGCAGCTGAGATGAGACATAATCTTTCTCTTTTTCACAGAATTTAAGTGAAAGGGGATTTGGGGTCTCGATTTTAAAACTGGCAAAAAAAGCACTGCATCAAATACAGGAGAGTAGCCAAAATCGCTTGTACATTTCAAAATCTTCTCCCTCACAAGGGCCTTATGTAACTACGATAAAACAGGACACAAAAGAAGATATTTTGAAAAATGTTGGGCAGCTGGAACCCATTTGGGAAGCGTGGGCTTTATGTCCATAAAGTGGAATAAATAGGTACCAGTCCTGTTACTTTCTTCAAAATATCGTACTCCTCCAGTAGAAGACAAAAGTAGATATTTTGAAGAATGTTGGCGAATGGAATCAATTTTAGATTCCATTGGTTTTATGTCCATATTGTAGTAGTAAAAAGGTACCAATGCTATTTGGTTACCATGTTTCTTCAAAATATTTCATTCTTTTGTGTCATGCCGAAGAAGTCATAAAGATTTAAAGTGACTCAATCATATTTATCATGTTAATCACACAACGCTATCAAAAAAGGGTACGATAAAGTAAAAATAATGTGTAAATGGTGTAAATTGTGTATTATAAATGAATAGACATCATCTTTTATTTAATACTGTATCTGGAATGTACCATTAGTAAAAAGCAATGTATTATTATTTTTAATATTATAACTAATATTTAATTATTTGCCTATTCTAGTTCTTAAAATCCTATTGGTCACTTGTAAATAACTAGCCAATAAGAAACCAAAACAGAGCTGAATAGTAGCATGCAAGTCCACACATCCTGCTATCATTAGCATTTTATTTACATAAAGGACATATTCATACTTTATCTTCCTTTCTTATTCCTTAAGCCCAAAAGTTTGGAGCAGGACAGAAAGCGTCTTTGAGAAGTGTTTATCTGTCCTCACTAGCTGCGAGCTCAGAGACCGCCTCCTGCTGGCTTACCCAGCATGGACTTAGCATCACTCCCACTTTGAAAACACATTTCCCGCACCCTCGTTCTATTACACACTCTATGAGAATAAAGCAAAAGACCTTCTGAGGAAGCAGAAAACATGCTATCTAAAATAAGTCTAATTTCCAGTGTTTCTCCACTAGCGGAATGCTGCGTTTGATGCTGTCGCCGGTCGCCAGTGCTCCTCATTCGGGTGAGGGGAAAGAAATATGATTGCGGCCCAAACCAAACGGAAGTAAAGCATACATTGCATCACATACTGTGTATGGAGTGCCTGACAAAGCATCACCGCCCAACCTGCTATTGATTTCCTCTTTCAGCCCCGGCACGGCTCGCTCTCCCAAAACAGCCCATCAAACAGCAGGCCTCTTTTATTTCATTATGGCTGGCGCAAACGAGCGTGAGACCTCGCTCTGTTCATTTCAATGATTAATTTGTGTTGGGAAAACACCCAAACTCCCATGCATTTTGCCCTTAATTAACAAATTGCAATATATTATTAACTTGTCGAGCAAAGAAGGCTCTTCTGAATCATTTTCGCAGTGGGAGGTTTCGAGGCAGCTAACTACATTTTTGAAGTCGAATGATTTTACTTGTTTGTTTTTTACTTGCCGGTCTGATTAAATTATGCCGGTGTTAATGTGCTCATTTTACTACAGGTGGAAGTAAATCAGGTCCCGCCGATTAATTCCTTTGTTAGAAAAGGGAGCGCACCCTTTATGTACACACAGAAGGGAACGACTGGAGCCTCAACACCCAGCTGCACCCTATGCGTGCCTGGGCACTTGGAGCCTTTCATGAAAATCTGTGCAATATTTATTAATCCAAAATTCATTGAACTAATTACCCCAATTACCGCAGTTTTTGAAACTGATTCCTATTACAGTTCTTTGCCATTTGCTTCTAATTGCAAACTTTCTTCAAGCAGCTGCATCTGTGCATGTCAAGGTCCAACACGGAGCATACAAAGTCAGTTGTGGTTTGGGAGGGTACAGTGCTGGGAGTCTGTAGGGCTGTGGAACGGGTGAACAGAGAGGAGAGGTGAACACGTCTTTATGAGCTTTCAGTAGATTCATTAGTGGTTTTGGTCCAGCTGTGACATCTCTCACAGGATTATGTTCTCTCTGTATTCAAGATCTAGACAATTCATTAAAACTTCACCTCTTTTCTTCTTTTTTAATGATATTTATAGATAGTTATTTTCTTAACTCGTCTCTGATAATCTTGCTTGTTTCTAGGCATCGAATATACTTTCTTTTTAATCAAACAGAGATTATGACAGTACACCAATAATATGTTTTTGTCAGTATGACATACAATTTTGATCAACTGTCATTATTCCTCTTATAGTTTATAAAAGTAATTGAAATGTATGGTGATGGTTCACTTTTTTGTTCATTGATTCTCAACCACACACAAATGAAAAAGAGTTTAAAAGTAAGAGAAGTTTATTCACTCTTGATTTAAATTCTGTATGACTTTTTTTCTTAGACAAAACACAAAATTTGGATATTTTCAATTAAGTTGGTAACAAGTGAATGGGTGCCAGTTCCAAACATTCTTTAAAATATCTTCTTTTGTGAACAGGTTTCGAAATAACAAAAGGGTAGATGATGACAGATTTTACAAAGTTTTGTTGTGCGAATTTTTTTATTTAATATTCTTTAAATAAGTATTTTCTAACTATGCAAATAAACTAAAAAAATACATATATTGGTAATAGTCTATTCCCACAATAAAAGGGCTCAGTCAAGTGACATGTTTATGGAGGAGTCAGGAAAGAACAGAACAGGGGATGCAAGCAAATTCCAAAACCTAAGGAGCATGAAATTTAAGCCACTGCCAGGAAAATGTCAAGTGGGCTACCAATAAAGAGTCATCCCCCTTACTGAGCCCCATTCTCAATTAATTGACTCAAATGTCAGAAAAAGACTGTACATCAAAGACAAGATTAAGTGGCCTTCAATGATGTACATCACAGAATGACGTTTTTTCCAGCATGAGAAATCAAACCCCTTTAAAACCCAAATTGAACTAAACCTTGGGCTGAAGATCAAAGCATCCTTCAGTTGGGAAATCACATAAAGATATGACATATAAACAGTAAGCTGTGTAACACAATTAATGTTCACAGTGTAAAGATTAAATAAAACATGTTCTGTTCGGATGGCTTTAGTGGGGAATTAAGATTCTCTTATTGATGACAACAGCTGAAAACAAATAGAGAATTAAAAATTCCACCCTAGATAAACGAAGAAATAACTCTTTTTCATAAATCATTACTATTTGTCACCTTATATGTTTGCCTGTGGGTTTTGGAAACATTAAACCAAAAACATACTTTAACAGCTTTTTAAAATTGATATTTTTTATATTTTATTGAAAAATTTGGTTATATACAACCTCTTATGGCGCATGGTTGTTAATAATTAAAATAGGGTGTATGATATATGAATATTTAGCAATTAGTAAATTAATATTGTCTTGACTTTCATGTTATTAGCAACTTTTGCACCTTTTCAGTCATTTTAATTTTTTCATGTTTTTTGTCTGCAATTGAACATGTTTCTATGTTTTGTCTGTAATTTTTAATTGTGTATATTTTTCTGCCCTTAATGTAACACTTCCCTTTTTTGTCGGTAAGACAACATTTTTCCAAAATAAATTTGTAATACAGTCAATCTGTTTTTTTGTCAGTCATTTTTTTCATTTTCCAATTCACCTTCCCACTCAATTTTTTAATTTTTCTATCTGCTAACATAGTCTTGTTTTATGTTGAAAGTAATTAATTTTTCATATTTTCTGCTTTAAGTCTGTCATTTTACATTTACCTTTTTTGGTCTGTAGTATTTTAGTATTAATTTTTTTATGAGACGACCATTTTTTCATTTTGTTTTCTTTTTTTAATTTAAAATTTGTCCGTGTAAACGACAGATCATTCCACCATCGTGGAAAAGATGAAGATAGTGTACATCAAATTTATTTTTTTGGGATGCCTACAACAGTTCGTTTACAAAGTGGAGGTAATTGAGTTGGTTTTATTAGCTAAGAGCATGGATTTAAATGGGATCCGAGCCACTAGAAGTACAGAAACAATATTCTTAATATTCAACTAGCAAATTGCCTAAGCAGAGGATTCCACTGTGCTTCTAAACAAAGTGACTTCTTTTGCATGAGCCAAAGGAATCATTAATAATAAACCGAAAAATATTATCATGATGTTGGTGAGAGCTGTTGGTATGAGGCAGCAGCAGAAAGCTGGCCATCATCAATGGTTTTAACGGAACTCCGCACACAACCCAGACGCAGTGGGAGTTCAAGTGCCCAGCGCCCACCTGCCGTCCCATTATGCCTGCTCTCAATGCATGCCCGCAACATGCAGAATGCTCACAAACCGCCACTCCGCTCGCCTGTCTATCGGCTGCTGTGCCTAGACGCCCCACCAAGCCCTGCTTTTTATTTCGACCAGAAAAAGCTGACAGAAAGATGACAAGCTGTTGCTTCATCTCGGTCACAGGAGTACAGCGGGTATGCAAACAAACAGACGAACGAATGCTAGACACCCGGTGCCGAACACAGCCCTGCGAGCCGCGGCGCTCCACTATTAGATTTTCACACCCATCCAAAATGGCAGCTCCTGAGGAGTTGTTATAGTCTCAGGAGTTGTGTTATTGTTCGTGCTCGGAGTGACTAAAGGGCATCGGGGGTTCAGTGTCTGCGCAAACTTTCCGGTTCAAGCATGGCTGAGGTGTTGCAAATTCAAAATGACATGTGTTCTAAAAGTAATATAAATATAGCATGAGACAACATCTACTCGCAACTTTAGAGCCAGGCTTTTCGCTCTGCAAATGAATCTCCCAAAAAAATGGGAAATTGTGTACTTATGAACTGCGAATGAACTCTCTTCTAAACTGAGGGCGGATGCATAGATTAAATCTCGCTTATGATGAATCCTCCAGGTGATGTAGGCTGCCAGATTTACACCTACAGAGAAACTTTAGCTGAACACTGCTAAAAGCACACTTGTAAAGCTTTGTGCAAAGCACACATACAAGAAAGGCAATCACTAGCGAGGGTGTGAAATCCACAGTTTCTCCTCTAAAGACATTGGAATGATTGGGTTTGCTTTGCCTAGGTGCATAAAAAAATGTGGAGGCAAATAAACCCGGTTCAGGAATTCACCTCAACAAACCCAGTTCCAAGAGTACACGACAAAACCAAGTTTCTGAACTACTTCTCACAATGATTTAAGATTCTTGCAGGTAGAACAAGAGAGGTAACATACTGTAACAAGCATTGCACAATTCAAACTTTTCTTTTTTAAAGAAAGTGTAAACAGCAGAAACAGGATGTAATGCATAGACTTCACACTGGCACTCATATACAATCTTTACAAACATGTGTCATACAAAAATCTCCCGGTCTTAAAATCTTTAGTTCAAAATCTGTCAAAGCTAAATCGATGTAATTTGAACTGAAATGACATTAAACCTTCTCAAATTCCAGTTGCATATAACATATAAAATGAATTGAAATTTGGTAATCGAATGCAAGTCAATATTCCTTATTTTAAATCTCAGTATTTATTAATTAATTCATAATTATTTGCTAGAAACTGTCAACCCATGAAATCCATCTCTCTATAAGGTTGTAGAGTAAGGGGCCATTGATCTACTCTGTGACATCAATTGCATCTCACACAGTGAGTGCTGACTTCATGCCAAGTATCATAGATGGACTTACAAAAGCTCTTTGTTTCATTCTACATTGCACATTTAATTATTAATCACATTAAATTAACACATGAAGCTGGCAGTGCGAATAATATGACTGATCTCAATTCAGATAAAGACTGAGTCGGCTTTAACCGCAGTGAAAATACCGGAGAGTGCAACACAAGTGGGACCCCAGCTCTGAATATGTGCAACATAAATGCCATCTTTGACGGACAGGTTTGGGACGCTTTCTATGGGGAATCTGCAAATCACAAGCCCAGAGTCAGAGGGGTCAGTCCATGCATATCAAATGACTGCTGGAGAGGAAACCTCTTTAATGCCTACATAAGGACAGAAGAGACAGTAAAAGTCATGCCTCTAAGCCACAGGAAAAAAGAAATGTGTTTATGAAAATTCCCTATTCTTCAGGTACCTCAGTGTGTTTAATAATTTGTGGAGTGTGTCTGAATATATGCATTCTCAGTGGCGGATGCAAAATCAGTATAAACTGTAGGGGGATTTTTTTCCACCTGTTTGGCAAAATAAAACAAAGATTAACGCAGTGAGTCTAAGCCTTTGGTTTAATGCCCCAGCACGCATACATCCTTTGAGAACATTTCTCAAAAGTCAATTCGGGCTATCCGAGATTGCAAAATTTCTTCCATCTGGAATAATTGAATTTTAGGCTTAGGTGATCAGGATTGCCTTTTTAAGCACCATCACACAGGTTTCCAAACCATAATCAGGCAGTTCTCCTGACAGCCATCTTTCAAACACAGCAGGGCCGATCATCCTATCAGAAACGCTGTTCCGTCTGTCAGGAGCCGTGAGAAGCCAACCAACATCCAGGTGACTATGAGCGAACTGACTTAAAGTCTGCTGTTCTCGCCTAATCGAATCTTTAACAAGCCGCAATCTGATAATAACATCTCGACCATGGCACTCGATTCATCACATAAGATGCGGAATTAAACGTGACACATCTCACGCAGTTTGTTATTGGTAACTGCGGTGGCCGGCGCTTCTGCGTGTCTTGGGAAGAAAAAGGAGACATTTAAAAACTAAAGGTCAACAATAAATCAGCATCTTAAATAGTGCCGTAGCTGTGATTTGTGCCGGCTGACGTACGATGAAGCCAAATGCCCGACCATGCAGAATGGAAGCGACATGGGGCTTATCTGAGCCACCACATCTCCCAGCTGATTGAAGTACACCAGGCCACTCAAAGCCGCTCATTTCGATCACAAGATGTGGCGGAACACAGGATGAGAGACACGTTGTGCCGCTAATAAATTATTTATCCCTATTTATTGGTAGCAAAAGTCACACCTGGCCGTATTCCCCATGCATCCAAGCAAAAAAAAACTGAATAAAACAAAATATACCAACAAACAACTGAACAAACAAACCAATGGGTCAGCAATTTCACTTCGCTTTAGTGCTGTTCGGGGATTCTGGACAAAAATGCAACTTAAGCTATAAATGTAATGTTTATAAAGCGTGGCTTTTCAGAAAAAGCCAACAGGGTCAAAACGATTCAGTCCATCTATTAAAATAGTTGAGGGACTGTTTAAACAACCGTCTTCGTCAGAAACCAAAACGAAAACCATGTCATGTAAAACAACCAGTTTCATCATAAAACCACTAAGCCCAAATTTCAAGCCGTAAATGTTCCTATTAGGATATAAATATTTTCAATATTTGTAGTATACAAAAGTGTGTGTTCCCACGCAGTGAGGCTTTTTTCTTAAACAGGACATAATTTCACACATTCAGTAAGACAATCTTTATTGAAAAGAAATAGCCGCTGTTGTGCTGAAATTGAAACTGCTTCAGAGACAGGCCTGAAAGACCTGTCGACCCTCATAAGCACTGATGATTTTTCAAGTGCACAGCTCCATACATATGCACTAATGCTTCTGACATTTTGTAAATAAACCCTGCACACTCCACATCATGGTTTTATGACTACAAGAAACCTTTCAGCTTTGACCTTTCAAAATTTGCTGTTACAGGGAGAAACATAATATGTCATATCTTTAGACACGGATATCTTTATGAATTTTTAATCATTTCACTACCGTTTGAATCATATCAAGTTTCATCACTTCAATGCGGTGGGGCAAGATTTTATAAGTTTGCTGATTCTGATGCATACAGTAGATTCACAACGTTTCTCTAACCCTTTGAAAATAAAACGGCGGTTTAGAGATGCAATGTTCTCTATAAAGTACAAACTGTATTTTTCTACAATATATACATCACATTTAATTCTAACCTATACCCAATGGCTAAGGTTTCTTTTGAAACAAGAGTGGTTGACTTGGTGTAAAAAATCATTATTAGAAAGCCGAGTAACTACTTAATCTGATAACAACATTACATATACATTATTTCACTATGTCCAACTACTTTATCCAAATTGACTTACAAGTAGTGTGCAGAGGACAGCTATCACTGCAGAGCAAACGGACATAATGTGTCTTGCTCAAGGGCACCTCAGTCATAGCTTGCTGGAACTGAGATTTGAACCTGCAACCTTCTGGTTACAAGTCCAACTCTGTAACCACCAGATCATAACGATTCGAATTGAATATATACAGCCTTATATAGTGGCCCGTACTCAAAATTGGTGCCCTGCATTTAACCCATCCAAAGTGCACACAGCAGTGAACACACACACCAACCGTGAACGCACACCCCGACAGCGGGCAGACATTAATGCTGCGGTGCCCGTGGAGCAAGGTGCAATGCTCAAGGTCACATAAGTCATGGTATTGCTGGCCCGAGACTTAAACCCACAACACCAGGGTTAGGAGTCATACTCTCTAACCACTAGTACATGACTTCCCCAAAAAATAAGAGATAAATAAATAAATGCAATTTTGTTGTTTACTGAACCTATTCACTGCTCCATCAATGTTTCGTGCCTAATTACTATATTGCTGTTAAAAATACACTGCAAGATGCACTTTTTTCACTAAAACGCTATAAATCCCAACCCTGTCTTAACCTTAATGTGATTTGTGAATTTGTGCAATGCAATCCAACATTGCATTACTTTGTGTTCAGTCTGACAAAACAAATGCTTTAAACTCTATTAAAATTTTTGATGGCCTGGATTAGCCAGGGAGACCTACACCTGGGGGTAAAAAAGGCTGACTAGACACTTACATTTATTTGATTTATATCAAATTTTATGTAAACCAAATGTATAGGTCAAGGTAAAAAAAATCATTTTCAGAAAACTATTAAAATGAAATTATATTATTTTGGAATAGAGCTATATATATATATATATATATATATATATATATATATATATATATATATATATATACATACATTTATATACATTTATATAAGTAAATAAAAAGTATAAATATATACTATTTTGGATTTAGAGAAAGAAGCTTGGATCATTCACCTAAATTACACTTTCACAAATCTATGACCCGGTATTTTCTACTCAATGTGTTTTCAATATTGCAATCAGACAGCACCTTCATACTAGTCCAGGCTTTATGAATTACCATGGCAACAAGCAGCATGTGATTTCCACGGCACAAACACAAACCCACAGTGGCCGTTTCTTCATTACTGTGTGTCTTCAATCGAAATTGTGATGATGACATTAAATGGGTCTTATTCACAGGTTTGTGTGTGTATTTAGTTATTGTTCAAGTGTCCCTGTCTGCTTGTTCCACGGCTCTATCTGTATGACAGCCATGGTTAAGGCCCTTAACCCTGTTTTCATCACATTAGGTCCATCTCGCTAAATCATTGTGTTGCGTGACAGTGTTTTTGTCTGCACTACGGAACAAAAGCAGACCACGAAAAGGAGGGGTCGATGGGGGTCCCAAAGGCGATAGGATTACGACACATTGATTTCTTCAGTAGAACACCTTCAATAAACCTACCTCTGAGACCAAAAGAGTAAAATATCATTTTGGTCCCATGGTGTTTCAGGTGGGTCAAAAAGATGTAGATGGAAATAGTTTATAGGACGATTCAGCACCATTTCATCAGAAGAGAATCATAAATCGATGGATCAGGTGATTTCCCAAAACATTTTTTTAGAGATTTGCTCTTTCTGCTTTTGAAAATTTGGACATGGGCTGTTGTGTACTGTTTTCTGAACAGGTCATAATGAAGTGTGATTTTCATAGCATTTTTCTAAATGATACCTAGCAATGAAAAAAATATATAATACAAATTAATATGAACATTTATATAATACATATGAAAATAAGGATGTAAATTCTAATCCAATCAGATATAGGGTAATGTGATCTGTTGTGTACATTTTGAAGGATAATTAAATTCAATGAAGTAAAAACCTGTCAACTTATCCAGTGTTCTTATTACCACTATACTAAATATTTGCTCCAATCATGAAGCAAAAACTGTCCATTTTCGAAACTCTTTTTTTTTACAAATGTAATAAACGTTTCACAAATTTTTTCTTTTTAAAGCAAACATGGCAAATGTTTCTTACACTTCATTTTCACCCTTTGCAGTGAAACAGAAAAAAATATGTTCCCAAGGACATGAAAGATGGGAAATGACATTGTCTTGATCTTCCGAAGGAAGTGGCTTGAGTAATTTGCTAAATTACCTGAAAGATAGAGAGAAAGAGTAACCTCGGTTGCTCATCTGTGCCGATTCAATTTACAAAAGTAGGAAGGAGCCATTCCCCTCCTCTCCAAAAATGAAAGCAATTACAAGCTTCATTCTCGTTTCCTTGGAGATGGAGCTCAAGATACTTTCCAAAAGAAAGGATGTTTTTGTGGGGGACTCATTTAAACTCATTTAATAGATATGTCAAATAGCCTTAGGACTGGTACATTAAGGGGCTGATCATACCGAACGTGCTTTCAACGTGTTAACGCAAGACGTGTTGGGCTGTTTTTTTGTTGACTGTTTAAAAAGTGTTCTTTTAATATCACTGGGCAACAACTAAACCAGCCGTCCTTTCAGTCAAGGATCATAGAGAGAGCAGAAACATTAAAAATGTACAAGCAGAGGGTTCTTGCTCTGACCTTGTTGGTTTACCCTCGAGAGCCAACACAACTTTCTCCTCTAATGCCTCTGGACATTTAAACAGTAAAATTCCATCACCACATTGGAAGCCCCGCCCCTCCAATCATTCAATTTGACAATGGGAAAAAGGTGAATGACATCAGTCGCTTTTCTGCTCAGCTTTATTTTAGTTCAACTTGTGGCACTCAGAGCGATGTCAGAAACGCAAGGTGCAACAGACGTTCAAAACGTGATGGGCTAAAAGTTCTCTGAAGAAAACAGAAACCTGTGTAGCTGCAGAAACTGTGTAAACTGTGATCCAACCCGCTATGGCAGGATAATGTTTAGACGTGTGTATGTGTATTATGTCTAATACTAAGATTAAGAGCATCCGAATTTTGATGCACTAGTTTTACTAAGATATTCGAACAATATTTAAGATCAGCGTTGGATTTTCACAGAATGTTCTTTACATTATGTCACATGGTTTAAAAACACAAAATAATTCAATTTAAACACCATATTTTAAGTGACAAAACCAGCTTTCCCTATTTTAAAAGTGTGAAAGACCTGCTCATGATGTTGCAGGAAAGAAAACTGTGATCTGGAAAACATTCAGATCAAAAGTGTGTCCAGTGATGACTAAGAAGTGACAAACATGCCATTTCAAAGCATTTATTTTCCCTCGCTCATGCAAATCTACCGACTCGCACATGAACAAACACCCATCACCATTCGTCTGACTTAATGTGACAAACTAATGAAGTGGAGTGATTGACATTTCTTCAGACGTGACGCGCCGCTGCTCTAAAATACACTCCACTCATCACCTGAGACGTGCGGTCATTTGTCTGATGGACGACAACTGAAAATGAGTGAACAACATGTAGGCTAATGGTTCTTCTAACACGTCCCTTGAATCATCAGCCCTTAAGCGAATCTGCAGGCGACACTAATCAATCAGCAGTGTCTCTTGACTTAGTTCAGATCAGACATAACCACGTATTAAAGTTGAGGGGTTATAAAAGTGACCAGACGTTCCTGTTTCTTAGGATTTAAAATAAAGCAATGCAAAACATGAGTATGGTGTCATGTGAACCTATGTGTGTTGCTTGTCATATCAAAATATGGACCTTCTGTATCTATTCTGATGGGATTTATGATTAAAGAGAAATTCACCTAACACTTTCAATCAGTAGGAAATACAAGTAGATTGAAGAAGAAAGGAAGGCATGAATTTATTATTTTAAGTAAAGAAAGACAAAATCAAGGAAACCAACCACCAAAGTAATGCATATGTAAAAAATGCATATGTATGCAGTGATTACAATCATTCTATAATTCTAATATACACAACAAAAGTTACAACTAAGCAGCACATGCTAAGAAAAAATAAGTTTATCCTTGGTAAACCTTAATGTTGTAGTTGAGACCACCTAAACCTTGACCCAAACAAGACCAAGACTTTAACAGACTGAGAGCAGGACAAGATGAAGACCAAAGCAGCCGAGACCAAGTCAAGACGAGCACAAAACACTAAAAAGTCATAATAAATTAATAAGCATTAGCAGTAGTTACTTGGGTGATTTATTATGCAAACAAAAAATCTAAAAGTGTAGGATGTTTTATGATGCATGTTTTATCAACAACTCACTGTAACATATTAATATTTTTGGACTAGCCGAAATTGCAAAAACTTTAATTGGTCTTAAACTTAAGTCAATTATCAATCCAAAGATTATTGTAAATAATATAATAATTATATAAAATTAATCAAGTCATATAAAAAAAACTAGATTTTAGACAAATACTTTTTTGCAATCACATCTCCTATATTGTTGGCATTTTATTTGAATTTATTTTGATCACAGATGTTTTTAATACAATCTCCCATCATCTCTTACTGGCAGCAACAGAAACAAAAGAATCATTAGTAAGTTAAGAAACAAAGTAAATAAATGCTTTTGAACCCACAAGTTTCACATAAATTAGTCAATGCACCAGCAATTTAGTGTAATTCCCACAGTTGTGGGAAAGTCTAGAGACCAAGTCTAAGACCAAGACAAGAAAATCTCTACCCAAATTCTACCCTACCAACTCTAACAATAAACTTTTAAAGAATTGATTCATCTTATACATTAATTTCAGCTTTTACTTATAATTTTTTTTAAATAAGAAGTTGTAACTGTTAACAATAGACTATGTACATAACTGGGTCGACATTAACAACTGACAATAAATGTTTAAAAAAAAATTGGGGAAATTCCATTGTGTGGATGTGACATTTTGCGATTTGGATGTGATATAAAAACACTCTTAGAATAAAATTGTGAACAGTACACTGAACCAACTGTTTATATTATCCAAAACCCTTGTTGATAGTCTTTAAACATCAAAGAAATGTCAGTCTATTTTAAAGGTTTCAATAAAGGCAAATTAACCTGCGTTATGAATGTGACGATAAAGGACACCATTTTTGGGAGACACCAAACTTCTTAAGATTTATGTGAATTAAAATGTACAGACCAGAATCAAAAATATTCAACAACAATCGCTCTTTACAGAACATAAAATAATTACTTTATTTTTATGTGTCCGTTTATTAGTAAAATGTAGTGTTATGGATGTGACAATCCTGAAAATCTCCCCCACTTGACTATGAAAAATAACGCACCAAAAATAAACCTAAAAAACTTGGTGACATAACGTGTGTATTTTAACCACCAAGTAATTACACCAATGTTATAAGTATACTAAAGACCTCAAAAAACTATATTCTCATGTCAAGGTTGACATTTTCACGGAATTGCCCATTGCTCGTTGTTAGTTCATGTTAACTATCAAATACAAAAAGCATACTGTGTCCATTGGACAGGTGCATGTACTGTCCTAAAAAACAAGTCTAGACATAATCCTCCATTCTCATCTTGTATTGAGTGAGCAGATCAATGTTGCTGTGTGAAGAGCTGAGGTGTTTGATTTATCCTGTATGGTGTTGTGTCTTTGTGTTTGCAGCTTCTCGCCAGCGCTTCCACTGACCCCTTGAGAACCTCCCTCTGTACATTTCACCAAATAATTAGACACGAGGAAAACAGAATAGACATGAAGAAACCAAGAAAGATGTTGAATGTGTTTGTGTGTGTGTTGACGTATATTTCCCTGCGTTACTTGGCGCCCGGTGTCCCGACTTCCAAATTACTGTGAAAAATCGCCACTTAATGGCCCTTCTGGCCCATGGGTGTATAAGCACATACCCTTAAGTGTACTTTACAAGACCTAACAGTGTGGCTAGGTTCACTATAAACCCTGAGACCTTTGATCTCTGGTGTATTTTATAGGTGGACAATAGCAAAACTGATCTCCCATGACCACCCTAACCAAAGCCTGTATTTCAGCTTTACGACTGGCAATATATTATACATCCCAACAGCTACGGTTGGTCTAAATCATAGCAGAAAATTGGCAATGAACTTAGACCGATTTTTCGGAATTATAGATATTTCTAAATGTTTGTGGTGTAGTGATTGCACACATCTAAACTTAAGAGCATGATATGCATATAAATAAGTATTTAAACAACCATATGTGGAACAGAGTCCTTTGAGAGGCTTCATAAGAAGTCAAAAAGTCAAAAGTTTGTGATCTCAGGCTGCCTGAGTGAGGCCAGTTGGCCGAAGTCTGCCTGCACTGGTCGGAAGGGCAGACTCTCTGCTTGCACCTGGCAGCTGAAAAGAGCTTGATGCGCATCCCGAACAGGAGAAAAACCATGGGAGCACTTCCTCTCCATCTCTTCTGGCACGTAGTGGCTTAAGAGGTTTGGAGGGGGGCAATGACCCTGCCACGGGCTGCTATTGCTCCACCTTATCAACCAGACAGGCCTCCTTACAGCTGGTGATATATATCAGTACCCAAACCACATTCATATAAGGATACAGCTAGACGTCTACCACCACACCTGCTGGACAAACTGCTCCAGGACCTGCTCAAGCGCAGCGCGGTGACAGGCAGATACACTGAGAGCGAACAAATATCATCAAACCAGAAAGCAAACACACGCATAACTCTATATCCAGGCGGAGATTATAGGATAAAGGAGGCAATTTGTTCCTGACCTAAAGTCAGGCATAGCCCAGTGGTCTAAATCTACAGTGTGACTTGCTGCATATCATCATGCAAATAAAAGTTCCTCAGGCACGCTGGGAAGCTCAACAAACATACAGCGTGTTTTTATAAACACTTTGCTGAAAGATGGAAAACACAACTAGACACTTCAAAAATAAACACTGCAATGAAGAATTAGTCATTTAAATGCATTATACTAGCAAAAATCCAGATTTATCACACTATTTGCATTCTTAGTTAGTTCATAGGGGCCCACGGACTTCTTTTACATATACACAAAATGAGCACAGACATTCTTCGAAATATATTCTATTTTGTTCTTCACAACTAATTCAAAAAGGTCTTATGAAACAAGAAGATGATAAAATATTACAAAAGCATTTTTGGGGGAATCTTCACTTTAAAATATCTTTGTACTGCATGTATTGTATGTATATTAATTATTTCAAACGAACTGGTTTGCTTTAGGCTTTTGAGATTTTAGTTAAAATAGTCAATGACCTCTCCCTCGTATTATTCCAAACCTGTATGTCTTTCTTCTGTAGATACAACAAAGAAATGTTGGAAACCAAAATACATTGCCTCCGCATTGACTTCCACTGGAAACAAAACCACTTAGACATATCATCTTTTGTGTTTCACACAAAAAAGTGTAATATACAGGTTTAAGATGACATGAGTGGGATAGACATTAACAATTCATATTTTTGGGCGAACTATCCATTTAAGTGTGTGTTTTAAACGAAAAACCCATGAGGTGGAAGTGCCGTTCCAGTCTTGGAACCTTATGGTTGATTCTTGGAATAAAACCGCAGGTCCACCACATGTCTGGCACAAACACCCCTCATCTCTTGGAACTGCAGTAATATTATTGGCCCGACCTAACGGAAGGATTCTTAATCACAGACCACCATCTTTCTGCCTGATGTTCTCTGTGTCCATCCTTATTCGAGCATATGTCAGTAGAGAAAGTGAAATATGAAGTTTCCCATTTACACCGCCAGCTGGATGCTATGGTATAAATATACATAAATGACATCAGCTTAAAACACTACAGTGCTACTGTAATGAGGCAGAGCAAACCGGAATTGATGCATCAAATATCTTTGTTCGCTGTCGGTTAGCCTTGTTTGTGGATACAACCTTTGGCAAGTGCGGACCTTTCATTTTGTTCAAGATGGCACAACCAACAGCAAACTGACAATTGGCTTTCTAATACTCGGGTTTCGTTATATCACGAGTGACAGCTGTGGCGATGAAGTGAAGGATCGCTTGATGCTAAAAACGAGCTGGAAAAGAAAAAAAGTGAATGAGAGAACACATGATGGCTGGCATTGATGACTTGCCCTTTAGGCAGAAGTATGAAACTCTTCCAATCGAAGGGCTCATGCAGAGAGATGAACTTGTTAAAGGGCCAGTGCGATTAGTGGCAGGAATGCCATGGCGCTTTTGTTTCGCCCACCCGCCGCCACTGCCTGTCTTTTAACACGTCTGATGTCCCAGCGCCTCGAGGCATAAGACTCAATCCAAGGAGCACAAAGCACGAATCATAAAGGCAGGGGACGAACTGTGTGAAGGAGGAAGACATACTTGCAGGTGCTTTATATTAATTTTAAAAGGATGAGCTCCAGAATAGTAACATCCTTTTAACTTTTATGAGTTTAGAGGGATGTTCTTTAATAAGAGGTTCAAGGATTCGACCGAGCAACCGGAGCGCAGATTTGCAAGACAAAGCAGATGATTGCATCTTGTGATATTGCAGCCCTGGCGGTTTAAACTAATAAAAGTCTCAGAAGAGCAGGAGAGGAACATAGCGAGGGTATTTTTATGCAAACTGACTTCACTACACTAATCTATGGGCTTAATAATGTTATGAGATTTATGAGTATAATTCGACTCTAATACAAACGCGCATCAACCACCACTAGGTCACTGGCCCAACCGGTTTCTGGGTTCCCTAAATATGTTGTTAATCTTCCAATGGGAGCAGTGACTTATGTATAACACCATTAGCACGTTTGTCAAGAGAAAAGAAGCAAATTGGTAAGAGGCATGATAAAGAGAGGGAGCTGTCTGGGTTTGATAACACGCAACTCTGCTGGATGCCCAATGTGCTCACAAGCACATGCTGGATGATGGTAATAGCATGAAAACATAAATAGAAATAAGGAACAACATGTTTAGGACGGACATTTTAGTTATGCCACATGTGTTTAGTGCTGTTTATTTTAGATCTATATATTAGAGAGACTTAAAGTGCAGTGTCATCATTATCATTATAACATAATCTGTATGACTAAATACCCTCGCTATGTTCCTCTCCTGTTTTCTCCGGAAAACAAAATACAATATTTTTAAGAATGTCAGTAACCAAAACTGTTCCCCATTGACTTCTTTTATATGTATTCAAAACCGTCGCAAGTTATTTTTCAAAATAACTTTTTTTCACTGCACAAAAAGAAAGCAAAACATGATTGAAATTACATGAGGGTGATTAAATAATGAAAGAAGTTAATTCTGGGATGAACTATCCCTTTCAGCCTTAAAATAACATCTTCAATCAGAATAAATTCATTGTGGCAAGTGAGTGTGAAAAAATCCATATCTGTTTGGAACTGAATGGATATTACTCACAAATTTAGATAGAAACACCAAAGAGCAGGTAAATAGCCAAACAAGTCAATACTTTGCATCCAGAGGCAACAGGGACAATCCATCACACTCAACATCCAATGGCTGAAGGTTTGATATTGACAGAAACAACTTGTTTTTATTCGTGGATGTGTGATGTGTGTGATGTGTGATGTGTGTGTGTGCGTGCGTGCTGAAATAGTCCAGCAGGACTATTATCATTGCAGTTTTCATGTGTGATTTGTCTTGATGAAAGAATATATATGAAGGCTAAGTAAGAAAATGATACAAAGCAGTGATTTTTTGGGTGTGGTTGCGACCCGAACATTTATTCCAAAAGCAGAATAAAAACCAATGTTAAACGCAAATGAAATAACAAGACAGTCCAGCAAAATACAGAGGCTTATTTTTATAAAATATAAAGCGTACTCAATTATTATACCATTGACATCAGTACCTCTCATTGTTCAAATCTGCACAATTGTATTAAAAAAATTATTCCAGTGCTTGGAAAAAGCCATAATTAAATGAAGTAAATGACCCTTTGAACATGTTATGTTCAACACCATCATCCTATAAAACCAAGAACAAATCTATAAAAGGTTTTGTGAAATTCATTACACATTACAGGTAAGATGAAGCTTTGGTTCTGATTCAAAGTGTAAAATCTCAAGCACAACCAGGTTTTGAATTTTCAATGAGTGGATAGGCCTGTACATTAAGTGCATTCAATGTGCAAATAAAATTGTCTTTAATTATATTATGCAGAATTGAAGAAATCAGAATAACATTCTTATCTATCTCCACCGCTTCCTTCTTATTATTCCTGTGATTACCCTTTAAAGCATTATCGCAAAGCCTTCTGATATATTCAGATATAACCATGATGAATAAATAAAAGGGTCTAGAAGTTCTTTCACCAGGATGCTTTTACCTCGAAGGGAATATTATCCTTGGCTTTTGATAGGAGCTCGACTGTGGGGAGAGATTTTCAAAGCCTGCAGTGCTGGAGACATTGCCAAGCTCTCAAAGAACCCCTGCTGCGCATGTCAAACTAAAAAATCTCTCTGAACTTGCAGAATTAAATTCATCACCCAATCTCCTCAGCCTCTCCTTGTGGTGGGATGGTGGGAAGGATTTTTTTAAGCACCAATGTTGATAAAACAATGAAGTGCGGGATAAAAAAGCATGCTGTGATTGGTGGGTGCCTACAGCGTCTTTTTTATCTAATACAATCTAATTAGAATTTGTTTGGCTCGGTTTTTGGGAGACAGAAAGAAAGTAGAGAATTAAAGAAGATTAACAAAATATTGTCAAAAACACTTGGAAGTGTGTAGTGAAAAATGGCTAGTACCACAGTGCGGCATCCACTTTTATAATAGTAATAATAATAATAAAATAAAAATAGAATAATATAATTATTAAACCTAAATTTGAAAAAGCACATTTATTCCACACAAATTAACAATCTCAAAATAAAAATTATTAAATCATCTCACAAAATGATCAAATGTACACGTTTAGTGCTCAAAATGTTCAATTTCTCCTGTTTTGCCAATATATTTTCCTGTTACACCGGATTCCACTTCTACGTTTACAATGTTCAAAATACATTGCAAACAACAAATCCTGTTCAGCCTGGTTTACATTTATAGTTTGTCTCATGGCTCTGGAAATTGGCAGCTAGCGGATGGGAATTTATTCACCTATTGCTTCCTGCTGTGGTGCATTACCATATGAAAGCCAACAATATTGATTGGTTCTTCTGGGTGGATCTTATCTATGCGCTCTTTCCATCCAATCATGGGCTGAAATGTGTAACTTAACTGCGTCAGAGAACAAATCACAGCTTGCGAGGAGGAGCAGCATATTATTAAAAGAGTTATTAAAAGCACCACACTATCAACCCTGCCTAAAAATTCTCACAGGTTCAGTTTTAATTCCCACTATTAAAGGGTTCTTTCCACATGTATATCAATATTTACATTCATTTTGACAGACTGGCTTCTTAGGGAAGGTTTCTCAGGCTTTGGTAATTTTAAGGCTGGCAATTGCTAACTAATAAAATGTTATAATATGCAATTGAGGGAAATCTAAATAGCTTTTCGGTGATGTTTAGGATTTTCTTCTCAGCTGTTGTTACTATATGTAAGAATAAGGAAGCATTAGAAATAAGGGAGTGATTTTTTTAACTGTATGCCCATATTACTTAAAAAAAAGAAATTGCTAGAATTTAAGCTATGATAAATTATTTGAATGATCATTACCTGATGTTAATCGTTAATAAGAGTTAGGAAAATGATTTTGGTTAGTTGTCAATAACATATATGTATGTTATATACATGATTTAAATTTGATTCATCTTAAGATGCATTTAAAAAAAAGAACAAGTTACTGTTTTATCAAAATAATCTACATACAGTGCCTGTAAAACACATATAAATATATTCTTCCTTCTGAATTGAAAAATAAGTGAATAAAATGTAAATGCAATGTGAAATAAAATGTTGCGGTATCAATATTATTCATATTGATGAAAATGCCACACCATTTGAAACTTGAAATATTTCCCGACCTACATTTTCAGACCCCTTTAAGTAACACACAAAAATACAATTGCACCAAAAAAACTCAAACATTATTCAATTTCTATTGCTACAGAATCCTTACTGTACATGACTGCTAACATTCAGCATTAACTCCCTGTTTAAGCATCATCACAATTTCCATTACCTTAATCATGACAATATATCAGCCAGTGATATTTAAGGCTACTTAGCTTTATTGTCAAAACAAAACTAAAAAAATACACCTTTAATTGTCGCCTCCATCAACTTTCAATGACAGCTTAACTGTTTTTAACAACATGGCTATTGTATAAACTATGCCTAGGTTATGCTGAAGAAAATATGCCATTGTTTAAATGCTTTATTTTCTCCCTGACCAGACACGTAGCATTCATTTATGCCTTGATGACATCTAATTAAATATTCACCACTCATGCTGGCCAAAATTCCGAGAAACTTCACAAGGGGAATAGGTGTGCAAATGAACTCAATCAGGTCTCCATCAACCAGCTCCCTCGGCAGAGGTGCGATGTTTATTTGCCGAGCAGCATAGACGCGCCTTTAGCAGGGCCTGTTTGCATATGTGGGGCCGAAGCAAACACGCTTCCCATTAGTTCCTTCAAGGTACCTGTGAAGATCCTCTGAACAATGCTCCACGCTGTCAGAGAGAATTACCTGCTGCTCAAATTAAGCTGATATCTTGACAGCCTTGTCTAATTAAGTTGGTTCGGGCTTTGATCGATTGTAATAATGATGACCAGGCCACGTCGTCCGTGGCCAGTAAGTGAGATATCTTGTCTGTGTGGCGTTCTGACATTTTCATCTTCCGAGACGAGCCGTAATTATGAAATAGTGGACATGGACCAGCTTGTAATACTTTTTGGAAATTGAATCGAGGACTTTGTTTCGCGGGTCCATGAGAATAGTTTGTCTTGGGTGACCGCAATAATACAAAACAATACGATTTAACAAGGTGTCCATTAGGCTGTTCATTAGCAGGCTTAATCTTATAGCAACGCTCAGCTTTTTTTATTCAGGTTTTCTTGACATCCCATAGAAATGCGATGAAAAAAACTTTTCATTTAAATCGAAAGTCAATAATACTTGTTCCATGCTCTTAAGACAATAAAAAAGACAAACAATCCTTTAGAAAGGCCATTTAAAGCCCCCTTGCGCTTCTTCACGTCTTCATTACTAAGGGTTGGGGAGGTGGGGTGTCTAGGTGAGGGGTTTGGGGGAGTGAAATTGTCTAAAGACTTTTAATTGGATTCTGGAAGCAGTTTCTTAATTGACTTCTCTATCGTGCTAATATAAGTGTACATCTTTATGTGTGTTCACCACATCCTAAATTGAACCCAGGAGGTCATGGTTGGATCTCCCGACGAGACTCATTGGGAACTATTGCCCGCTAAAAAATTCAATTTAGATGTGGAGATTGACTGGCTAATTCCAGTGTACCTATAATGGGTTTCTACTGTTCTCTTAATTAAGTTTTCGCATTAATGTACTAGATACACCCTTTAAAGCTGCACATTTCCCTTGTGGACAACATTTGAGGTGGGAAGACAAAATTAAAAAATTTCAAGTGCTAATTGACAAAGTGAAGCATTCCCTCGGAGGTGTACCTGACAACACAAACAAAAAGCTCATCTGATGGCAGTGGAGAAGCCGGGGGGAAGCTATCCCAAGATGCTGCGAGTACAACAAACTGTTTACTGATCTTGTGCTATTTATCCACCTCCTCTCCTGGGTTTTTGCGGTGTAATTCCATTCTTTCGATCTTTATTTGGGTGTTTATGTACGACCCAATCGCTGGTTACCAATTGTACACCATTTCCACACACATACTACAAGTTTCAATTTTGTCATGTGACATGTATTAGCATATGAAGCCACAGTGATGTTAAATTAAATGAATGCATGATATATTCAGACTTGTTTAAGCACTGAGCTCACGTAGAACTTTTTCCAAACTAAAATGATGACAATTTAATTAATCCACGTACCATTTTTAAGATGTCTGGCAGATCTGTTCACAATCCACGAAAGCATTACTTTGCAACCCTCTAGTGCATCAATCTTGTGCGTCTCTAAAAAGTTCGAGGGTTTTGGTGGAGTCTGATTAATACCTTGCGCAGGTGGAAAAGAAGAGAATAAGGAAGCCTCCATTAATTCCCATCCTTTGTGTATGTAACTAATGGCATAACCCAAAGGTCACAGCGGGGGAATTGGCTTCTCTGTAGCGCGAGCCCATTTAACCTCTTTTTACCAGCCCGGGCGATGCTTTCACAAAAGCATTGATTTCCTATTGTGGATCTGCTCCTGGATGTGTGCCCTTTCTCCTGCCTATCGCACTGGCCTTGGTCCACAACGCTCTATACGGTATTCTTTCTTCGCATTTTTTGTTGGTTTTTTGGATAGCATTATGTTTCATATATTGCGAAGTTTATGCTCTCATTTGGTCATGTAAAAAGTGAAGAGGGCATATTAATAATTGGAGCTTGTGATTTAACTTCGGTGGGGGAAACCCATTTGTCAAGAGTCACAGTACACTGGTGAGGATAAGACCATGAAAGAAAGTGCAAATGATAGAACACCCTAGAATACAAAGAAAACTCTTGGGATGGCGATACTTAGAAAGCCAAAAGATTTTTAAAAAGGACTAAATAAATCTTTCATCATTGTGAAATATACACTTATTGAAAAGGGGGTCTTTTGCTTCTTTGAAGCTCAGGCCATTGAATGCTTCCATGCCATCATATTTGAAAACAACAGGTCAGATGTGTGCAATACATTACATCAAAAAACAGAACCAGTCCAAAGGGGAATCAAAACTGACTCCTGATGTCATTGAGGAATGTTAGAAATGGTTGAAAACTAAAGTAGACCGCCAATTAAAACACAAGCCTTTAGAAAAAAGGGGACAGCAACAGGATTGCTTTAAGAACCTTGTTTGTCTTCAATATCCTTGTCTTTAAAGCATACCCACTAGGCTTTTTCATTTTTGTTCTTTTTTGATAATGCTTCTACAGAAATTACTCAGAGATCTTTTCTTTGCCACTTTTTTACTTAGTGCACAGACCACGGAAAAAGAAAATAAAGCTTTTGCAAACATAAGCATCAAAATGGGTGTAATGAATCAGATGTTAAGTGTCTCTTTAAAGAGGTGGAGTGTCTCTTCAAATTTAATGGCAGGAATTGTCCAATGCGACATGTCTCTCAGCCTAGTTTCGGCAAATGTCAGCTCCTGCCTCTCCATCGATTGACTTAGAGTGGGGAAAATGCTATCAATTGGGCCCGCCTTTGAATGGGATTTTTATATCGTGTCAGAGGAATTAGAGGGAATGTTTCACAAGCTCCTTTTAACACTAAATTAGGGCTAAATCACTGTGACCAACGACCTTGCCCAAATGGGAGCCATGTATAAGCTGAGAGAGGAACCCCCTGGTCACCCCTGAATGCTTTAGAATAAGGGTTAATACAGTCCACATTCTTTGGGGCTCAGGACAGTGATTTATTAATGCAGATTTAGAGAGGTAAAATAATCTTATTTCAAATTGTCCTGAATGCTTGATTTCTTTTATAAGGTTTTGTTAATTTGGAAAATGTCACTTCAGCACATAAAACTGCCTGCACCTTTGATTATCATGCTCAACTCCTCTACTGTTAGTGTAAGCTTCATTTTGGAGATTTTATACGGGTAAAACCACAAAAGTATCAGCAAAGGATGAGGAAACTGTGGTGTAGGATTTTGCAGGTTCAGACAGTGTTACTGCATTTAAAAAACTAGTAGTAAAGTCAACTGCATGAGGTTAATAAATGTCTTAGTGTATCAAAAGATCCAATGCTCCAAAAGTCTACATTTTTCATTTTCTGGGGATAAATGCAATAGCATTTATTGGTTGAAATGTGGGAGCAATATTATTAAAATTTATTTAACAAAATAAAAAAAAATACTTTTCACGTTCCTATAAAATAGTATATTCAGAAAAAAAAATATTTAAACAGTTTCTCTTTTTTTCTCCAATGGTTTACAGTATGTAACCAGTAAAAGAAGTTTGTTATTTTTACATCACAGACAGAGTTACTGTTTCTTTTTTAGAAATATAACATGAATCTTTATAAAAGGAAAACATGTGAAGCATCTGTTAGATAACTTTTAATTAAAATAACATTTCATTAATTTTTTTGAGAAAATTTCTTAGCATGCGTTCTAATGGGTTCCGTAGATCCACGCAACTATTTAGTCTCAAACTCACATTTTCAATCTTTGTAAATTTAGGAAAGCTTAACCAACCTATGAGTACTTGGCCCTGCCTTAAAATAGTGAGAAAATGTCCAATACATTTTTTTTTTATGGTACAAGTGGTACAAGTCTATCCTGATATTCTGGGCAAAGTTTCAACATTTAATGTTATGCGCCTGAGTAGGCCTGAAATGATGGGCTGTCAGATAATACATATCATGCGGCATTTTAAAAACTTAAGGCCTGTCGGTGCAGATGACAAATTGCAGGGAAGGGCAGGGGTAGACGTCCTGGCACATCTCAGATCTGATAGTGAATGTGTATCAGTCCAAAGCCCCGTCACGCAAGGCTATGTCAGCATCCTCTTAATTTCATATCTCAGCACCACCATTTTCCCAATACCCATCAGTCAGCAGTAGTTAGCCATTAACATTCTCTCCTGCCTCTCCTCAAACTTTCAACAACACCACGGGAAGAGACAGAATGTCTATAGTAAAGATACCAAGATTTTGCACACTAGGTCTGCAAAGCTAGTAATGCTAAAAATGCTGAGGCACTAAAATCAGCCAATCTATGGGCTATGGTAAAGTCGACAGAGCCAAAAATGAGAAAACATGGGTTTTGGTGAATAAACGGGACTGTAGGTTTTTTAGCAACTGCAAATAATAGATAAAACGGAGTTAAATCAAACTATGAAAATGCAAGAAACATAAGTGTAAACCAATTTTCCTGGTACGAAGTTATCTTTACCCAAAACTTCATGCAGTGACTTATATCCATTTAAAGAATTTTTCTCACAGCCATCAAAAAAACAACATTAACAAAATTACTGTGTACACTCATGTTGTTATGACAAGCCAGCATCTGTCAGTGAAACTGCACTTATCTAATATGAGCTGGTGGCACAATGACCTGAGCTGATTGTCACTAATGTGCACGGAAGAAAATTCAGGAAGCATAAAAATAATATTTTGATAATAATACTGTAAAATACATTTTCATGCCTACAAGAAATAATTTTTCACTGAAGTTTTTTGTAATTCACCTGACATCCGCAGCTGTTGCAATGAGTTAATCTTGGACCCAGTCTGCAATTTAAGACCACATATTTGGCTACCAGCGTGCTCATGGGCCAAAGACCTGTCTTGTTGAGCAAAAAGCCATGACATAAATCACAGACTTTTTAAATCATAGATTCACGTTGCACTGACATTACATCAGCTTCTTACTCTCTGTAAATTGTGTGCACAAAATTTTTCCAATCCTGTATGTTCTGCAAATAGATTAGTATTCAGGAAAATTAGCTGAAGGATATTCTCTCAATGTACACTTAAAAGACGACAAAATAATCACACACCATTATTCTTCTTCAAGAATATGGTTTACTCATTTTAAATATATGATGGCTTTCAATGATTAAAATATATTTAGACCGTTTCAATCAGTCCTAATACGAACTAATGGAAAGGCATGTTTAGCCAAAGAACCTTTGTTATCATTTTCTTTTAATTGTTATCAGAAATAATCTAAAGGCTCTCTATTGTTGGCGAATGTGTACCGAAAGCTAGGTTTGCATCACAAATGTGTACTTGCACAGTAGTTTTTATTTATATTTTCACTATAAAACTGTCTACAAATAGATGTTGTCTATCAGTGTATTCTATTGAAAATGGTGTGTGATTTCTAATGGGGCAGAAATTACACATTTAAGTAAAAGCTTATACTAATGACAGAACTTCTGAAAAATAACCAGCATTCAGAGGAGTTTGGCAAAAAATGAATCACCCACCCACATTAGCTGGTGAACCTGGCACAAAATATTGTAATTATAAGATCACAGAAAGATTAAGGATTTGAGTAATTACACCATGTATGAGGCAAATGTGGTTAATCATAGTGAGCTAAGACTGTGATTTTCACACCCTTGCAGGCAATCATTTAGGCTGTAAATGAGGTAATCTTTACGTGATTGGAGTGATTGATCCAGCTTAAACTTTACAAACCCAAATACCAACTGATGCTGCCATGCTCACATAAGTGGGTTAACCAGTGGACCGCAAACCGAGGTCAAAGAGGCTTCTTATTCAGTCAACTTTTCATCGAACACTCGGAACCCAGAGTACACAGTACAACAAACTCATTTTAGCTTTAGGTAGACCCAACTTGGATAGAACTGAGAACCTCCTTGATTTAATAGAACAACATCATGGTTAAATAAATGACTGAATAAAACTAACAAGTTAAAAATACTCTTGCCTAAACCACTTTAAAACTACATATGTACTATATTAACCTACTCATACATTCTTTGTGATATTAGAGCAGTGGGAGATGTCTTAGTGATGTGTTGTGTGCACAGCTTTCAAAGTTTGTTTGTTTTCATGAATTTTAATCAGCACATCTGTAAAGCCCCAACCTGCCGCTACGCATACCCGAAACTGCATCCACCTTTTTAGGCAGACAGCTGCCGACTGCTAACACTGCAAAACAATCTTCCCCTTCACAGCCATTACA
The DNA here is from genome assembly GCA_033220385.1 of Triplophysa yarkandensis. Classification (NCBI taxonomy): domain Eukaryota; kingdom Metazoa; phylum Chordata; class Actinopteri; order Cypriniformes; family Nemacheilidae; genus Triplophysa; species Triplophysa yarkandensis. The sequence continues at coordinate 11,544,240 of CM065655.1, forward strand.
ATACCGCCTGCTCCTTCGTCCCCTCCAGACTCAATTGTTTAGCAGCAACAAAGTGACAGAAATCCAGAAACCATTTGCATTTGACTTTTGTAATTTATGTCCGCGTGAGATTTGTTGTTTCCCTGATCCCTTTTACCTGTTCCCTGTTTCAGAACTCAATCTGCAAGCGGAAAATACAATGGGGTGCTGGATTATATATCCGCATCCCACTAGCGACGCCATGTTAAATGCATTCACGTTGACATCTGTCCTGCAAACCAAACAACAACAGCCATCTTGAGTCACTCTTGACCTCAAGCATAAGTTTGTCAGCAGAAAGATTGACAAGGGAGAGTTCTGATTATTCAGCAACAGTGGAGTTCAGTATATTGAGGGCCGTGTAGCACAGAACGCGTGAGCACCACACGCCCAGCTGCGCTCAGATCTGTAATTGGGTTAGAGGGATACAGCATTCGCTGCTGCCTGTCTGACAGTGTCTTGAAAGGGAATAGCAGAGTTGTAGACACTCGGGAATCCATGTAGCTTAAAGGAACTGCGGTCCAACTAGGAGATGGCACTGAAAGAGCAAACTCCATTGAGCAGTATTTGCTCTAGTTTCACTCACAAAGACAGCAATCCCTGCTCAAACAGCTACTATGGCTACCCACTAATAAGCGCCGCCAGCGCAGTGACGTACCGTAGGCCGGCACAGCGGCCCAAGTCCACATTTCACCGACCGGTAGCTGAATGATCGCTCAACTGCGGCACCCCGATGGGACTTAAAAGGGCAAGCACCACCAATGCAAGCGTTGGCGTGTAACATCTTTAGCACAATCCCGCGACTGAGTTTGGCAAAATATGCTATCATTAAAGCGGCAGCATAGCGGCGAGTGCGGACATGAGAAGATTCAGGCAGCAACGCATCGTGGCTTGCCATCACAAGTAGTGCTGGCCCGCTGTGAGCCCGCTCACATTACACAGCCAGAAGTAAATATTCTCTGGATGATAGCATCAGCTGCATCTGTCCGAAAAGAACTGCAGGTGCACTCGCTGCACTCAGGTCTTATCTCCTCATAACAGAAGGGCGGTTAGAAGGATCGTAGAGCGTTGCAGGCATTAGGCATCGCGCCGCCGCTCACGTCCACACAAAAGCTCTCTCCATTAGCCTGATGCTAAAGATGGTCGAGCCAACTTTGAGCGGATCGACTGGTGAAGCATCTTTGAACACACTTATATTCAAAGGGAACAAAGGAAATGCTAGACGCAGGGCTGAGAGGACAAAAAGTAGGCGAGAGGAGCAAAACTACCTGCTTGTGAAACCAGGGAAACAGAAATATAATTACATAAATTATGCGTTCATAAAACACATATACTTCCATCTCAGCATTGCACTTTCTGACACAAGTTATCGAGGATTAAGAGAATAATTAATACATGCATCATTTCCTCAAAGGTCTGTTAAAAATGATAAGCAACTGAACAAGGTATAATATTTAATTTAAATCAAAGTAAATCCATTTTAATTAAAAACCTTCATAGTAAGCTGCTCAACCTTCACGTCCACTTGCAACTAGCAATAATCACGCAGCAATTAATCTGACAGTGAAGGGTGTTTTTATATTACGTTGTCTTCTTTGGACTCTCTCGAATGGAGCAATACTAATTGTTGCCAAAAGTTGTTCTAAGGGAATTAAGAGTAATTGCTTTTCCTTTGTCAATTTTTAGATTATAAAGAGCAGCAATGGTGTACATGTCACACTTTTCCAGTTACAGTATTGAGAATGGTCATTTTGTAAATGAAGCAATGTTAAATCCGATTAATATTTTAGGGTTTCATTTAAACAAGGTCAAGAATATACTCATGAGCCTATATTACAAAGAAAAATAATGCAATTATACATCTAATTTTAAGAAGACTTTAATTCCAAATTTAATCCAGCAGTACAAAAGCCGCCAATGTGGTAATGGCTACTATATTTCAAACAGCTTATGTGAAAAAAAGTAGTTATATGCTTAAGTCAAAACAAGCAAAAAAACATGACGTATTATAATAATAAATAAAATAATAATGACAATAGATACTAATTATAACAATAATACTACTACTAATATTACTACTACTACTACTACTACTAATATTATTACTATTACTACTAATACAATAACTACTACTACTACAACTACTACAACTACTACAACTACTACTACTACTACTACTACTACTACTACTAATAATAATAATAATAATAATAATAATAATAATAATAATAATATAATAACGGTGATAATAATATTATAATTGTATTATTATTATTATTAATAATAATAATACTCTGCTTAAAATGAATAAACAGTAGTATTATAAATCAATATTTTTTTGTTTAACAAACAGTTTTATATCTTTGGCCCAATATAATTCTAAACCAATTTAAATAACAATGTCTCATTAAATGTATCAACACTATTTATCTGCACATCTAAATTTTTTATTTGCATTGGACGTACCTTCAACGCTTCCTTACTGCGATATTTACCGCCATCTTGCACAAGCCCATCTTTACGAAAAAACACATCCTGTACAGCAAAGAATATTTCTAAACTACAAACAGATATTTGAACTAATCGAGGGATTCCCCTGACACTCAGTATGTGATGTATGTCTCAGCAACACAGCTCTCTATGCTGTACAAATACAAAGAGCTTAGTGTCACTTGATAGCATCTTTAAAGTGTTCAAATGTGCAAACCAACTTCACTGCATTGGCCCAGATTTTAATCCTTCAACTTCTTTGACCCTGACACACACACACACACACACACACACACACACACACACACACACACACACACACACACATTACACCCCACCCCTTCTAGACCAACCTTATTTTATGCTTACGTGGTATAATAGCCAGCATTCAGAGCTGTGATAGTCAGAAAGGGAGAGAGTTCTCCTGAGTAAAGTGAAGGCCTCCAGTGTGAGGGAACTGTGGGAAAGCAGCATGGTGCAGAGATGCACAGTTACACCAAAGGGAACAGTTGGATCCAAGAAAAACTAAAGGGAGGGAGGGTGAGATGAGAGAGAAAAAGATTGTGTTCATGAGTCTACGTACACAAGAAAGAGAGGTGAGAGAGTGTGGGGGGGGGGGGGGGGGGGCTGACAAAGGGAGAATGGTGAATTCACAGGGTTTTGCTACAGGGTGAAAGCGTACAATGAGTTGATGCGAGGGTCATCAGTCAATCGATGGGCGTGCAGGTAGACAGAGAGAGGCCAGACTTGGGTGGTCCCAATACATCTCAAATAGAGAGACAACTCCTCACTGCATGTAGAAATGCGCATGAGTGTGTGTGGGGGATGTTTGTGTGTGTTCACATCAGGGAAGGTAAAACTGAAGGTTTTATCCAGAAGGTATTTTGGCAGCTTGTGTTTCATATCATACTGTTCAGTAACGGTAGTGACACGGTATAGCCGCTGGCAACCCGACTAGCAATGAAATTAAACGGTCAATTTTATTAAGCTGATGCAATTCTCCCTAAGTGGGAGACAATCTGCTAGAATATGAACAATAAATGAAATTCTAAAAATAGAGAAAAGGGACAAATAACTTTTACAGTGATATCTGGTATTCTTGTATTGTACATTTTTGTGATTTCTACAAAAATATTTACATTTTGTAAGAACGCAAACATTGGTACCGATTATGTGCGATTAATCGTTTTCGGGGCTTTATTTTTCGGGCTGTTAAACATTAATCACGATAAATTGTATATTTAATAAAAGTGTGCATTTATGTCTGTGTCCTGCACATTATATTTTTAGTATTTATAAAATATGTCTACACAAGTTTGCGTTTACACATTATGTCTGTGTATTGCACATATTAATTTTGCCATTTTTTAACACACAACATTTTTTCAATTACATAAACATACTTGTATTTAATATTGTTTTCAAATACATTTATGTATGCGTCTATAAATACAATTTTATTACGCTTTTGTCACACACACACCCTTTTCTAATCAATTGATCACAATTAATCATTTTTACAGCACTAATATCATTATTCTTATACAGTATCTAAATAATTTGAAATGTATTTATATGTTGTATCCAACTTGGACTTAGAATAGAATAGGAGGACTTACATGTATGAATTGCCATCACTCAGGGATTAGGATACAGAAGACCTGTGAACAGAAAGAAAAAGGGATAAAACAGATATTCAAAGAGGAGGCTCTTATTGAAGCTTGTATATCACACAGTCTCCAAATACAGCTCTGCAGCTGCTACCTTTTCTCTGTATAAACACATACACACACACTGCATGCCACTAGAGGACAAGGCAGAAGAAGCCCTTCTCACACAAAGCATGAGGAAGATGTTTAATGTCTGCATTTGATTACTCTGAAAGTGTGTTCGGAACACCGATGCCATATCCGAAACTCTGGACCCCTTCTCGTGTGAAGGACACTGCGAGATTCATATTTCACCAATTAAGAATATAAGAAGCTATTTCACGCAAATCCGTAATTTATATGCAAAATGTCAGCCAAAGTGCTGCTTATCATTAGTAGTCTAATTGCACATATCAGGCCTGCTTGAGGATCAAATGGCTGTGAATGGGGCACTTGTTTGTGCCAGGAGTGGCTCTTGAGCCCCATCTACTGGGCCAGGGCTCGCTCTCTCCATCTGACTGTAGTGAGAACCTTCTCACCTCTGGGCTAAGAGGGAAGACTGATATTTGCCCTCTCTGGAAGAAAGAACAGCAGGGACACAGTAGAGGAGAATTACAAGCAGGGCTGCTGGAAGCATTGGTATCGAATGAGCGGATGGATATGAAAGGGAGGGGTAAGAAGGTTCTCAGAATCAGATTTTGGGGCAAAAGTCAAAAGGGCAAAATGTGCCAGATAATCATGTTAAATTTCCTGCTTGTGTGCGTGTGAGGAAAATTGCTTTGGGGTTTCGAATGGTGATCTAGAACAAATTTTCACAAAAAGTTTCTATAATGTAGAATACATCATTTCAAAAATAATCTAAGCAACAGGTATCTGACCACATACACCTAGAGAAAACATACAGATGTGTGCTTTGGGATCTGAAAAAACAATGAAACTATGGCATGCTTTTGAAAACAAAAGCATTAAGAAGGTTTTAAAAAATTTTTCACCTGAATTTTTTGTCGGTCATTAGTTAATTTTAAACAAGGTCTTTTCAAACATAAAACAAAAAAGCATCAAATGTCGCTCAAGGTGACAGAATAATCGTAAATTGATCTGGAAAATAATCTACACTTGCAAACCATCTTTTTTATTTGTAAACCATCTGGGACATTTCTGTGAAAGGCATACACGTGGTCTTATTAAACATAGTTGTCTAGGCTTATTCTGTAGGCTTCTTATTTTTCGCAAATACATTTGGAAAATTTACAATTTGGATCTATATATAGTACGAATAAATGGGTTTAAGCATAACAACAGTAAGTGTAATGCTGCTATAAATCAGTGCTATAAAATCTATTGTTCTTTTGTTTTAACATATGGCGTCACGCTGAAATAAATGCAAAAAAAAATATTTAGCATGTTATTATTTTAATTTGCAATTATTTTAATATTTAAATTTTGCGTAAAGAACAAATCAACAAATCTGTTAGTTCTTAATAATTATGACAAACATAACCAACAGTTTGCCCTTAAATGTTCAAGGGTTATTTTAGTTGCCAAGGAAACAAAAGTCTCTTACACAGTAACCTGTATAAAGCAGAACAATGTAAAACGAATATCAGCTTTGGATGCGAGACAATATAAGTAAAGGTAACTCTCTTAGAATATTTTAACATGCATAATTTCCTATAAAGCACTAATTTCCTTTAAATGAACTAAACAAAACTCAATTGAAAAAAAAAATCTAATTTAAAATGTGATGGAAATAATGTGCTTAAAGTTTTTCAGGAAACTGAAATAAAAAATGAAAAAATAATCTTGTGAATACTTTTCAATAAAGTATAGTTAGAATGTTTTAAAAGCATTCACCGGGCCAAAAGCACGTACATGTAAAATCACAACAACTGCTTTTTCAATGACAAGATAATAATAAATAATTCGACAGCAGTAGTCCACTGTAACACATTAATCATGAACCGATGATAACTGAAATTATCAGCAAGCGAAAGATGCTTCAAAAGACTGAACAGCAAGTTCCCGCCCTCAGAACAGCTATAAAAAGAAAGTGTCGTCTGTTCTCTGTTGTATAATGTCACGGTGATCCTGCCAAAAAAAGTTCTCTATTAGCAAATGTTCCTCTTACCGGAGTTTAAACTGTGGCTTTCTGACGGAAAACAGTGCGACTAAAATGAATTAGGTCTCAGTGGAGACGCAGCAGGGAGGCGAGGAGCCAGTCAGCCGTGAGAACCTCAGGTGAAGGTTAAGCAATGTCTCAGCCACAGCGGTGCAGGTGAGAAAGAGAAAGAAAGAGAGCGTTGAATCTGATGAGGAGAGTGGTGACAGGAGGTGGGGGGAGAGAGGAGTTCTCTGGTGAGGTGAAGGACTATCTCCAGAGATCTCCAGCACGGGGAGAAGGCTGACAGCTTGTGCCGGACTACTGAGGGGCCGGCGAGGCGCCAGCAACTCTACTCTGAATTCTGCTGAGACCAAAGCTGCCCTAACTCAAACAGACCCCTCTCCAAAAGCTTCTTCATGCATTGCTTGGCACATAACCCGCACTGGAGGCTTCTTAAGTTTGAGGATCCACCAGGGGACAGGCGACTCCTCCTCCACCCCAGCTCTCACTCAAACGTAGGTTAACAATGAGAAATCGGCCCTTCACCTCGTCCAGGAGTGGGGCTGTAGGGAGCTGGCTCAGAGGTCTAGTTGAGTGACCGGAGGCCCAAAGGAGGCACAGTTCAGTTCCGACCCAGTGGAGAGATAACAAAAACAGGATCATGGTTGAGAAATGTGGCAAAGTTACTTTTAAGTTTGTGTAAACGTATACATGTTTGGAAAATAAGGGTTTTTGATGTTCCTTGAAAAAATTAAAGTAAATCTGTTTCTACCAAAAACTAATTTCCTGATATGTTTGTAGTAAAACAGATTAGACTGTACACAAGGGTTTAAGAATCACAAAGATTAGGCTTAAAAACTACAGAGCTGACAGAGCCCTGGAGTACATAAAATAACCTTGTTGTAAATTATATAGCATCTCTATATCATTACAACTGACATACTTAAATATCAATAGTTCTAAATCGTGATCATTTAGGTGCTATTAATATGTTTTATGTATTATTATGCATTACGCTGTTTTTAGGGTGTTGGTTAATTGCATTAAGTTTGTCAAAAGCAACAATTTAATTTGAATCTGGCACTAGGTAGCTTTTCATTTTACAAATATATCACTACTGGCTACTGTCATTAGAAATGTTAACAATTAACATGGTTTTTAGAATTAATAATGGTATTGCTTATTTTAACAGTTTTGTTATCCATACTAACAATAATGTGTGAAAAAATTATTGCGATAAATTTATTAAAAAAGTGCACAAATGTTTACACGGAATGCACAGTAAAAACACAAACTTTGACCAATTTTAAAAAGTTCCTTATCCTTTACAATAACAGAAAAAAAGAAAATGTATATAAACTCAGTCCGTTCTTTACATGTTGAAACCTCTGTAATCTTCATACGATCAATTACATCAACTCATCAAATTATCACGAGTTTATCGGAGCCGCACGAAAGGCCTCACGCTGACAGGAAGCTCTGGGCTTTTCCAGAACAACAAACTCAGCTGAGGGGTTTGTGGGTGTGTAATTCAGCTGCAGAATTATTGCACACCTGCCCATGATTGACACCCCCCACATCGCTCCAGATTGGCAGAGTAATTAATGTCAGATTGCAGACTCTTTTGTGCCACTTTTCCCATCCGGAATCAAATATCCCCCAAGGTTTAACCTTTCCTTCGACTCTAGAAGAAGTTTTATGAACTCGCTCGCAATCCTCTTCTCTATTTACTGTTAGCAACACAGTGGCAAACAACTGAAGCTGTTTTTATTTTAAAAAAAATTTGAAATGCTGAAGTTTTAATATACCTTTATACTGAAAGCAACATGCTGTATGCACAATAAACATTACATGTTCAAATTCCTACCAAAATTGTGAAAGGTTTGTTTTTTCACAGGAAAAAAGCTGCAATATTAAAGAAAAACAAACCAATTCAAACGCTAACTAATAGCACTTTGTTCTTCCCTCAAAATCCAACTCGGGATTGTGTACTTGCTAGTCTGATAACATCTATAAAAACCATTTGAGAGCAGGCTAAGAACATGGTATGTCACAGCGCTCTGTAGTAATGACGTGTTCTGTCTGACAATACAGCAGATGAGAGGAATTATGTGTGGACACACACTCCTCTTGGTCTTGATTACTCTTGAGATAACTGACCATTGTGTAAGGATGTGATGAGCCCATCCTAAGGGAGTCATGTTTGTTCTGGGCTCTATCCGTTCTGTTTAATCAGTGTTTAACCGACTTCTGCTCTCTGTGTCCACAAAGTGGCAGGATACTATCAACCTGACCGGAATCAAGATGCTCGGAATTTAAGGCTTCGTTTATAACCTGTTGGTTGAATGTTTTAAGATAGCATTTTTCTTTGGCCACTAACTGTCCGCAAACAAGAAAATAATAAAATGCATGTTTGTAGAGACTTGAGCAGCATGCTTTGGTAGAAATGTAGCGAGGTTTTTAAAATAAATGTTGTATAAATGTTATGTATGTCCCAGCCAGCACACATGAGAAAGCAGAGCACAAAAGTCACAAACGGGTGTCTGTAAGAAATTATTAAAACTAATTAAAACTATATACAAATGTAATTGCCAGGCTATAATGTACGTGAAAGATTTCATAAAATTACCTGAATATTTTACAATAAACTGCACAAAATATCCAAATCAACAAAAAGTTACCTAACTTTTTGTTGATTTGGATATTTTGTGCAGTTTATTGTAAAATATTCAGGTAATTTTCTTTGAGTTCTTTGAACATGTTCTTTGAGTTTAACTTAGTTAAAAGTTTTTTTTATTTTATGCTCTATATGTATTTCCTGCAAGAAAATTAAGCTTTTTAACATTTGGTTCTGTTTCAATTCAGAGCTGAAAATGAGCCAATCCCTTGGAGGCATTATTGAGGCTGTCAGAGGACAAAGATGTCGTCATTTTTATACGTCTTTCCCAAATGAGATGGTATATCCCGCTCAGTAGAGCTGTTTATCTCTTTGAGGCTCCTGTAGAAATATTAAGGCAAATTCAAAGTAAGAAGACCCGCGCTGTGTACAAATAGAAATATCATGTTCTGTGGCAATAAAATCATAACAGTTCATAATTTCCGGTCTTTATACTCTTCTGAAGACATATTTATGTATATTAGTACAAGTTATCTCGATAGATCCTACAAACAATTACATATATGACTTTTAAGCAAAAAAGAACACTTTAGGCACAATCTATCCACAACAAAGTTTGAACAGAGTTCATACGTTAAGTGGACTGAATTAATAGCGGAAGTGTAATACTGCGGGTCAGAACAAACGGAATGTTTAAGGAATATCAATACAGAGCTGCCTTGCGAGAACTCTAATTAAGTCATGGATTGATCGGACAGAAATGTGTAGCTGCATTCCACTTAAAAGAAACAATCTTGCACTATATTTAAGCGAAGCACCTCCACTGGTTGAATTAAGTTTGGTTTATAAAATCTCAGAGGTGATCGCCTTTTGCATTAAACTGAACAACAATCTGTTAGTTACGCATATTGCAAGAACCAAAAGATTATAAATGTTTACTAAATCATTCTATAAACAGAACATATGCTAACTCATCAAGAACTACCTCCAGATTTATGGGCCTACACGTACGGTGAGAAAACAGTAAAGGCATATTTTTCAAAAGCTTAAATCGATGTGTAACACAAACATTCACAAACACACGCTAAATCCCCTAGTACTTTCTGACTTCACACCCCCACTGCCTTCAACTCTGATTTATAGAAAATCTTTCATCCATTATTAATATACAGAAGAGTGTGTACTAATAACCTGCGCGCCGCAAATGACGGAATTAAGCGGCACTGAAAAGCAACGGTTGCGCTAAACTGGACTATGAATATTTCATTGTGGAAGGCTGGGCCGCGACACGCAGCTGAGATTTATATCATGCATACATATATAAAGCAAACAGACTGATACAAATATCCATGCACACCAAAGATTTTAATCTTATTCGACAGGAGGGTGGTTCTTTTTATCTCATTCCTTTTGACCTGTGTTTTACATAAGGTTCAGTCTTCAAGGGTTACGTCTTGATGATTAAACGACATTATCCGCTCTTCAATGTTTTCTAGCCCAATATCTGGGCCTGTTTTCTTTAAATCAGATGGGTCTAATGGCAGCAGTGATGCTGGTGTTAAGATAAGGGAGATAAATACACCTCGACGAGGAAGCGCGAGAGAAGCCTCACACAAGTATTTTCTTGCATCACATATTATCTCCGTGCCTTTCTTTCTCTCACACATTTTTTTAAACCACAGGAAATGAGGAGGAGGGTAAAGAATGGCACAGGCTACCTGCGAGACAAAGGGGGTTTCTCCAGCAATTTGGCTGGTAATCAGAAAGCATCAGCTGGGTCAGGAGGCTGCATTTCTTCACCTAATACAGAAAGCCATTCTCTCTCTTCCCTCCTGGACATAAAAGAGTCATTTACTAAACATTTATCTTTTTTAAAAAGCCATTATGCCGTGTAACCCTGCTTGATTGTTTCTTTATTGAATTTGGGCAGGCTCGAGCCCGCGTTGCGCTTCGGGTATGGCGAAATGATCTTTTCTCTCGTTCTCTCTCTCTTTATCCAGCTCACGAGTCCATTATCAGGGATGAAATAAAAAAACTGGTGGCGGGCGTGTATGGCTATATATACCTGGTGATGGAACGGACCGTAAAATGCGTTTGATCATTGCGAGAGTGCTGGAAATTATGAACATCATTTGAGACAGTTGCCCATTTCTTTCGTATGATGGATCTGGAATGGAGTAAACACGGCTGTTAGCCAGACACATCAATGTCAAGGCTGGCTTGCTAATAGAGAACTATCGGCAATAGATGGCCACATCTATGTTGTACTGCGGGGCAGAGATATACAGAGAGGTACTTGGGTTATAAGTGTGAGATAAGTGGATTGTAAGTGTGTGGCACAACCTTGTTAACAATGGTAAGGTCATGGGTTCCATTCCCAGGGAACATAATACTGCACTGATAAAATGACTGAATAGTAGACCACTTAACATCTTTAAGATAATGGATCGAAATTTCAAATGTTTGGGACGTAAAGGTCATCTGGTTCATCTGGTCACTTCAAAGCAGGGAAATGCATCAGGGATGAGGTAAGAAAATATACATAACACATCTATCATCTACTTACATAGCTGTCATATCATTCTCACAGCACCAATTTCACATCAATTAACACTTTAAGACACATTCCTCCAAACAAATAGTTTGTCTGTTTTTGCCTAATAACAAGCATTTAATGACTGTCATACTTTTTATACAAAAATCTAAATTTTGGCAACTTTACTTATTTTTAAAACATTTACAATAATGTTCTGAATAGTAGATTGAGTTACCAGGTGCTATTTGGAGAAAAACATGTTTGTTGAAAAGTTTTAATCTATAAAATAAAACAAAACAAATTCTCTCGAAATTTAACAGTGAAGTTTTTAAAAAGCAGCACTTAGCTTCGTTGGCTTTGGTTTGTTTGTGTGCCAATATTGGAGTCTCTACTCCAACTTTTTTTTCGTGGTTCGGCCCCACTGATTAATTATACAAATAACGTAGAATATAATTTGAGTCAACTGTACGATATTTGCAATAATAATGATTGATTGGGTGTATAAATTTGTATTGTGCATGTTTAGTGAGCTTTGTGTTTTAAACAATCATCTGTTTTTAACAGGTTGGGATCAAAATGGTTAAATACTTGAATGAGGCTCAAGCTCTTGGTCTAGGAATGACAGTCAGTGCCATCGAGTCTTTAACCGAAGAATTCAGAAGATCTTGATTTGTAAAACACAACTGAACGGATAAGTCTGTTTCATATTGACTTCTCAAAAAGAGTAAAAAAATCCAGAAGAGGCATATCACAGTAGGACTACCAACTGTCATGTGATTG